>LOJH01047015.1:0-10864 GCA_001685095.1 Ellobius talpinus
AGTAAATTGGGAGCATGGGGACCTTGGGAGAGGGTTGAAGGGGAGGGGAGAGACGGGGAGGGGAGCAGAGAAAAATGCAGAGCTCAATAATTTTATATATATATAATGTATATTATACCTTTCTGCAAAGTATTGCAGAAGCACCATGGGATCTACATTTGAGGTGCAAGTTCTGATTTAGAAGTCAAGAAGTGAGAAAGATTGGGATTTGGAGGACAACCGCAGTTGGACAGTGAGACCCTGTTTCACAAACTTTAGGCCAGAGGGCACTGATCTCACACTCACCCTGGGTTTGATCTCCATCACCACAGAAAGACAGAGAGGGTATTCTGAAAGATTCTCACCAGGTGGTTGCATGCAAATTTCTCGTTGCTTGTCTTTAATAACCTGCAGGCTACCCGCTATTTTCTGCTCCACTTAGTGTCACATGTAAGAAAGTGGGAGTTTTCAAATTCCTTGCTCCAGATGTGTAAAGTGCTTGTCGGTGTCTGTCTAGGAGAGGTGACCTTAGATTTCAGGTTCTCTCTGGAAGGAGGACACAGAGCCTGTGAAAGGCAGAGCCTCTTCTAATCTTGCTGTGTGTCCAGACCCCCATGCTTTTCTGTATTGGAATTGATTTTGTAGACGACAGATTCTGTTTGGGTCTTTTGGGAGTTACTGTTTCATTTCCCTGTCAGGTGCAGAAATTTCTCTTCCCCCTTTGTCTTCTCACCCAGGGAAAGCAGATATTCCGGTTTCCTTGTCTTTGCAAATTTCAAAGAAACTAGGGTGTACATCCAGGTCAGTGTTCTCAATCACAAACTCCTGTGGTCACAGACCCTTCCTTCTTAGTGTTCGGGGCAGATGGGAAGCGGTAGACCCGTTAAGTGTCTCATGAGTTCGTTGGCCAAATAGAACCTCTGACCAACAGGTGGATATACAGGCAACCTCTAAGCAGGTTCCTGACTGCAGCTTAAACTGTTCGATAGATGCAAATCCACATGAAAATGCACCATAGCAAGCAAAACACAAAACTTTTCTGAAGGTTGTCAAAGGATAATTTTTCAAAATTGAAACATGATTTTTCTGCGAGATGATCATGCCATTAGTTTGCTAAACTAATGAGTGGCAGGGAGCCAGGAGAATGGCAAAACTGCTTCCCAGAGTACTCGAGGAGTTTCTTTTTAAAAGAGTGGAGAGATGGCTCAGCTGTTAAGAACACTTGCTGCTCTTGCAGAGGTTTGATTCTCCACACCATATTAGTTGGCTTACAACCCCATAACTCCAGTTCCAGGGGATCTGACAGCTCTTGTCTCCCCTCTGAGGACAGCTTACACACATGACACATGTAAAATATATGCAAATCGTTTTTAAAAAGAATGTTAAGATAACATTGCCCAGTTAGATCTTTGACTAGGAAATGTGTTTCAAAAAAAAAGTTACTATGTGTTTTTCTTCTGGACACAAGTATCCCTGTAGAATTTAGCTAGAACTAATCAGAAAATCAAAACAAGCCACACTTTCTTAAGTCACCCTGAGTAGGCCCGTTAAATCACCCTTTGGTAGCTCACTAAAAGGATCTATTCTGTTCACGCTTTGCTTCATTCTGAATTTTGATATTTTCAAAAGCACACACTTGCTCATCTTATGCTTTATTCAAAGGACCTTAGTTGTGTTTGTAATATATTAGACATTTATTTTGGGTCGAAATGAGACACTGGCCTTGGGAGTCCTCAGACTTAAACCGGGGAGAGAAATTTAAGGTCCGTCACTTCATTTCTACACTGACATTCCTTGCACTGCGCAATCCTATACTAATTTCACTCTGAGGCAGTGCTCCCACCCAACCCCAGGCTCAGCCGGTTCCTAAACCTGCTCCCGGTTGACACACTAAGTTATCTTAAGCCCCGTAGATGAGCGATTGTTCAAATGGCCTTTATACTCCACACTGCAGTGCTCAAACTGTAACATCCCAGCCTTGAAGCTAATAACCACAGCTCCACTTATGTCAAGGCGAGTCAGCCTGGAGCTTCTCGCAACCCCACAAGAGGCTGTGACAAAGCTTGCATGCTCACGTGGTCTGGGTCCGCTCACGTGGTCTGTGTCTGCGGCCTGCTTTTGCACAGTCCACCTCTGACCTGGCTTTCTGTTTTCCAAAGCAGTATATACCAATGGAACATATGGCCTGCCTGACCGGCCATGGTATTTGCTGTCCATCTCTGCCTTTATAGAAAAAAGTGCCTGTTCCCCGAGTTTAAGAAGGTAAATTGACAACTTATTTGCAATATTTTTCAAAATGTTATAACTTGCTACAAAGAGAACGCTCAGAATTCAAAAGTTGCCTTATTTATTATTTATTTATTGCTTTGGAGAATTGAGCAACATTTCAACTCCAAAGACTTGCTTTGGGTAAGAATATAGATCGTTTTTTTTGTTGTTGTTTTCTTTTGTTTTGTTTTTTTTTTTTCCGAGACAGGGTTTCTCTGTGTATCTTTGGCTGCCCTGGAACTCATTCTGTAGACCAGGCAGGCTGGCCTCAAACTCAGAGAGATCTGCCTGCCTCTGCCTCCCGAGTGCTGGGATTAAAGGAGTGTGCCACCATGGCTGATTGGGTAAGAATATTTTGTACAAAATTACAGTAGTGAAAGACCATTAGCTTTGACATTGAAAGAGAAGGAAAGCTCACTAGCTCGGTTGTCAGCTGGTCAACTCTGGGTGGTAACTGCCTGGGCAGAATATGCCTTTGTGTGGTTGATGTTCGTAAGCATCAAACACTTAAGCATTTCACTAGGGATACTGATTTATTCTGGGAGGAGACTGTAAGTAGCATCATGTACACAGGTTTGGGCAGTTTTTCTTTTACAATGCAATATAATAGTCTACTTACTGTTTTGAGGCAGGGTTTTACACTGTAGCTTAATCATACTGGCCTTGAACTTGCATTGATCTGTGTATCAACACACTTCTCCACTGCTGTGATAAAACACTGGCCAAAGCCAACTTGGGGAGGGAAGGGCTTAAGGACGGTTTATAGGTGGTAGTACGGTATTGAGGGAATCAGAAACTGAAGCAGAAGCCGTGAGGAGTGCTCCCTGTTGGCTTGCTACCCCCGACTTGACCAGCTGCCTTCCTATAGAACCCAGGGCTGGTACCACTTACAGGTTGGAGCCCTCCCCCATCAATTATTAATCAAGAAATCTCCCAAAGACATGCCCACAGTTCAGTCTGATGGAGACAATCTCTCGATTGAGGCACACCCTTCCCAGGAGACTCTAGTTTCTGTCAAGTTGACAAAAACCAACACAATCCTCCTGCTTCTGCCTCTCAGGTGCTAGGATTACAGGCATGAGCTCCCACATTGAGTTTACGTGGTACTGGGGATTGAACCTGGTGCTTTGTGCACGCTAAGCAAACATGCTACTGATTGAGACACATCCTCACCCCTGCTCTCTACTTTTATATGTTTTCCCAACATTTCATTTTTCTGTGCATTCATTACTATGATATTTGTATTTCATCTAGTCATGCCTGAATGTGTCTCATTTCATTTGGTGCAATTATAAGAAAATACCAGGATCTGGGGAATTCATAATGAGCAGAAATTCCCCGACTCACAGTATGGAGTGTGAAGTCTATCGGGATACTGCTATCCAGGAAGGACCTCTTTGCTGTGTCATGCGGTGAGGCGGGAGAAGGGAGCCGTACAAATGACGATAGGCTTGCTCCAGACGTCATGATATCCCTTCGCTTATGAGAAGGAACTCTGTGACAGAAACCCTCTTAAATTGTGACCACTGCCCTGACAGCAATTGAATTTCAACACAAGCTCAGACACACAAACCTTCAGGCCACATAAGCATGAGGAAGCTGTTTGGGAGGTCTGTGTGAATGGCAGGATCGGTCCACCAGAGGCCTTCACAGTCCATGCTCAGGTCACAGGCAGCCTTCTCTTATATGACCTACAATGTGATGTCATTGCTAGAGGGGTCTGACTCCTCGCATTGCGTCACCTTCCAAGGTTGCTCTTGAGTCACCTTTATCGTCACACAGCTCCAAAGAGTGAGGTGGGGAGAGGAGAAAGAAAATGCCGGTGAGATATTTTCATACGTGGCTCTATGTTACCAGTGGGATGGGATTAGGCCTTGGACTTCTTGTCAAGTATTTAATGAATATCCTCAGGCTTCTGTCCATAGGTGCCCCTTTGTTATGGGAAAGATACTCTGCATGTTTCCAAAGTCTGTGAGCGGAGCTCCAAGCATTCACCTGGAAGGACCAAATCATATTCTGTCTTTTATATTCTAACTCTTAGGAGCATGCAGAGCCGGTCCGATGGCTCAGTGGGTAAAGGCACTTGCTACCAAGCCTCATGCCTTAACTTCAATCCCTGGAATCCACATGGTGGAAGGAGAAAACGGATATTTGAAAGTTGTCCTCTGAGCCCCCACATGTGCAGGGATGCATGTACACCCCACCCTGCATACATAAATAAATAAACTTAGTAAAAGTGTGTGACGATCACAATCGTGTCTACATCCTTGATGGTTTTAATAGAAAATTTCTTTTAAAGCCAAAAATCATTGAAAAAAATTTGTCCTGAGTCTGCCCTTGGATCCTTTCCTCATCCTCCCTTCACTTTTAAAACTAAATGCACCCCCTTCTTCTTCGTGAGAAACACGGTCCGTGTCAGTTAGGCGAAGCTCAGATGATCTATCTCAGAGGGATTCTCCACCCCACCTCACCCACATAGTTGTGATGTAAAGAAAAAAACATTGCTTTTTTCCCCTTATAATACTCCAGACATGATCACATGACATCTAACGCTTGTTATGCCTTGATGTTCCCCTTTGCTGATGTATCTCTAGCTTGTCAAGTTGAAGGGGAGTTGCTACTAAGTCTGTACCATGTAAGAAATAGGGATGGGGGTTTGAGGAAGGGGAGTTGCTTTGCTTTGCAGCTGAGCCCATCATTTCCATGTACACGATGTTAACCCTGAGTCGTCACGTGCCCTTACCCACCCACAAGGAACACCAAACTCCCCATGTTAGAGAAAGGAGAGGGTGGACCCTGGGAACTGCTACGCATAGTGAAAGCCAACAGCTTCAACCACTCCTGGAGAGCACAGATTTAGCTTCCAGGAAATCAGTCTTCAGGGGACATACCAATCCTATAAAGCATAGCTGAGTCCATCCGGCTCTGCTGATGACACCCCGTAGACCCCAGAGGTGCAGCTCGGCTCTTGAACTGTGTTCTCAGAGTGGTCTAACCACCCAAAAAATATGGAGTGCGGGTTGGCCCTTGTTGTCTGCCTAACAGTTTCAGACGTGTGTAGTGTATTGTGTGTGATATGCTCACACCGCTACCTGCTTTCATCCCCCTTCTTTTGCCTGCGAACCCCTTCTACCTGTTCCCCTATTGGCCTCACCACTAGAGAAAATGATAGGCTTCCCTTCAGCTCCTTGGAAAGGGATGGATCATCCATCCATGATGACAAGAAAGGGCGTAGTCTTATGCAGGTGTCTGTAGCTAGCTGGTGTGTGTGTGTGGTTGCAATGACAATGTCATATGCAGATGGCATCATTTCATGACCCTGGCTCATCTCTGCTTTTTAAATTCTTTCTGTTGTCACATTGTCTGTTGTGTTTCTAGGGCCTTGAGGAGCAGTAATGTAGATGTCCTATTAGGAACACTCATCAGTCTCTAATTCACAGCCCTTTGACCAGACAATCTGCCTTAGCTGTCACCCTCTGTAAAAGGGGGAACATGAGTTACGTTATGGGGATAAACATAAAATATGTAGAAGGCAGTTTAACGCATGTTATTTCAGGGAAATGGCAGTAATGTGTTCTCTACGCATGGATCCTCATTCCTAAGGAACTCTTCAGTTGTTATTATTGTTGGTTTGGGCTACGGAAGCTTCTTGGAAACTTTGGGCCTTGCATGTTCCAGAGGTACCCCATGTTGAGTAAGCACCAGGAGACACAGAAACTAGAGAACCCAGATTGCTCATTGTGGCCTCTGGATAGGGGCAGACAGATGTTCATGGGGGTTTGACTGGCACATAAGGATTAGAGATGGATAATTTGAAGACTCTTGACTCAACTTGAGGCAGAGGGAAATTCCACAATGTCAATGTTTGAAAGAAGACCCCACCAATTGACGGTTCTTACAGGTACTTCCCATGAGCAGCTGGTAAAGGGTCACAAACAGTAAGTGTGTACCAGAAGATTCTAAGATAGAGGCTTCACTTTTCTTCAGTCAATATTGGTAACTGTTACATGTAAAGACACTTGCTGCATTGATTGCCAACACTTTTTTTTTCCTAGTGGCGCATAATCTGAAAAGGTTGAAAACTACCCATTAAAGCCTTACTGCAAGCCTAGATCTTCCTGAATAAGGCTTACATTGTAACCACTATAAAGAACAGAGCATGTTAAGCAAAAATGGAGTAGAGATGACTTACGTTTGTTTTTATTTCTTTAGATGAACGTGGCTGCTTATGACTAAACTTAGAATTCTGGAACCGCAGATGCTCAGTGGAGTAACATATACATATACGTATAAGGTAATAACAGGAGTATTTTTTATCAGTTTCACTGTTGACATAGATTGTTCTAAATGAAGGGCTTCTTACAAGTCTTCATGTACAAAGCAACTGTACTTAGTTCAGAGAGAGCAGAATTTGCACACATTGCCTTTGAGTTCTGGATTCAATGCATTCCTGTAGTGGTTGGTGCCCTAAAGCCTGTCACATCTTTTAAGGTGTATCTTCAGTAATCAACCGCCATTGTGGCTTGGAAGGTACTTATATGATCACAGTTTGCTTCTTCAAAATTTGCTGATGGGTTTCCATTTTAATATCAGAGAAGAAAATTAGGCCCAATGGAGCAATGCCTAATAATGTATATTGTAATATTGTAAGTCATTATTAGCTTTTTGGGTTTTGGTGGTAGTCAGTTGTTCTTTTGAGTCATACGTGTTCCAGCCCGGCCTCAAACACAGTGTGTAGCTAAGGATGACCTTGAATTTATGATCTTCCTACCTCCACCTTCCCACAATCTGGGATTACAGGTTTGGGCGAACCACACCCAGTTTAGGAAGTGCTGGTCTGGATCCCAGAGTTTCCTACATGCTAGGCAAGTACTGTACTAGCTGAGACACGCCCTCAAGAATATTTTATAAGTCACAACAAAAATATTTTGGGGGAGGCAATAAGGTATGTCAGTGGTGCCGAGGAGCAAGTATCTCCTTAGGGCTGGCCCCTCAGGATGTAGTATATACCCGTGGTTGCCTTTACATTCCCTCAGCTAGATTTTTTTAACTGAAATATACCGTGCTTCCAAAAAAAAACCCTACATCCAGGCAGAACTATAATAGACACCTTATATGAGGAGGGCATGAAGCCTGAGAACAGAGGTTTTCCTTGATGACCTTAGCTGCCCGGTCGTTTGGCTTAACCAGCGTTTCTGGTAAGGGACTTGTTTTGAGTCTCGGGATTCGTTCGCTCTGAGGTTTTATGTTTCCGCCAGACCTCTTCCTGTTGACATTCTCTCTGAATCAGAGTCGCTTGTGTGGCATCATAAGCAAGATTAAGTACAGTATCTGAGGCCATTCTACAGCTCTGATATATTAATTAATCTATTTGGGTGTGTTTGCTTGGAAACCTGGAAGGGAGCCTGTTTTAAAATACGTTTTGTTTTTAGAATGTCATCTGAAAAGGACCAGTGAATTCTTTGCCTTGTGAAGGTTTTCAAATAGTCTCTGCTTTTTTTAACGTGTCAATCTCTGTGGCATTTTATTTAGCAGTGGCAAGGGTGGCAGGGTCACCATGACTTAAAAACATACATCCATGTCCTTATTCTAAGAAAGATTCTTCCAAGTGCCATCTAGTTTAATATTGGGCTCATCCATGGGCAACACTGAGGAAATCCTAATTTTTCTCCCTAAAATGAAGCAGTTGATTTGAAAACTAAACCTGTGTGCCGTTACTTCTTGTGTTACGTGTTATGACAAATATTTAATATAAATATGCATATGGGCTGTCTGCTCACAGAAGAATGGACTTGCTGTGTGGAGCGGAGTCTGCCTTTACGTTCTGGGCTGTTATTAAGCACCTAAGAGGCTAGAGGGCTAGAAGATTGAGAAGCCAGTGAGAGAGGAAACAAAAGTATCTGTGACATTTTCAGCTCCTAGGAAATGCGAGGTAGCTACAGCATCCATCTTAGTGGGCAGTACCCAGAGGAGCTTGTAGAAGACCCTGAGGGGTGAATGGGAGCAAATTGTGCTCTGTACTTATATGAGAATGTCACAGTGGAACTCATTTGGTACAATTAATAAATGTTCATTTATCATCCCTTTTGAAGTGGGATGGAATTAACAAGTGGGAAAAGATTACAACAGCCTTTCTTGTTGATGAATTCCTGCCAGAGACCAGGAAGAAGAACAGTGTTGCCCTATAGAGTATAACATTCACGGTAGTATAAACAGGCTCCCTGGGTGACGTTCAGAACCTTATTTACCTGTCACATCCAAGCAAAATAGTTAACTCTCTAAAATCTCCATTTCCTCCAAACACATAGGCTTGTAGGACCTCGAGCCTTGGGATAGCAAGGAATTAAATATGCAGCTCACATGAAATGCCTGCTCCTTCTTGGTGCACGTGAAGCTGTGGTTTGTGTCCCAGAGTTCTCCATTATGCATAGAGGGAGCTTTGTTAAGAAAGATCAATATTGTTAGTTTCCATTTATCAAACAAACACAGATCCCATCAGTACTACAGCTTTTATGTTCAGAGCACTATCCACATTCAGAAGGTATTTGAGAAAGCCAAACCATGGGTACACACGTACAGTTCTGTCATATAAACCGTTATTGGCCAGACAACTAGTGGGGAGTACTTGAGCGAGCACTTAGCCTCTGCCCTTAGCATCCGCAGTGTGGGAGGAGATGTAGGTGCGAATATAAAAACCCAAGCACTGAGGGAGAGGCAGAGCAGGTAGAAAAGTCCTGGTCTTGGATTGTATATGAAAACTCTCAGCCATGGACTTTCATAGTAGGGTTATGGCCCAAGCTCCTGCCCAAGCTCCCTTCAGTATTATGTAAGCAGCAAGCTTTTCCCCAAGGCCGAGTGCATGGGGGAGTCTGTCCATTCTGATGTAGTGTGAAGGAAAATATGAGCTAAAGACAGGGTATTAAAGCACAAGGACTGGCCAGGCACAGTGCCATTTGCCTTTAATCCCAGCACTTAGAAGGCTGAGGTAAGGAGTCTTTATGAGTTCAAGGCCAGCCTGGTCTACCTGGCAAGTTCCAGGCCAGCCAGAGCTACACAGTGAGACCTGTCTCAAAGTAAATGAATAAAATACAGGGACTGAGGCTGTAACTCTGAGGTATAGCATGCGTTTAGCATGTTCAAGGACTTATTCAGTTCTCAGCGGGAACCATTGAACCAATCAATCAGTCATGAATACTAAAGAAAACTACCTTTGTGAGGGTAGCTGTAGCTCTGTCTACAGACTTTATCAGATGTGTTTCTTTACTTTTTAAGATGTTTCTAGGAAAATAGGTCCCAACCTAGGACTGCATAAAAATACTTCATGCCTGGGTCCCACGCCTGGGACTCTAGTCTTGACTCATTCAGGAATTGTCTTAAAGACTTTCTGAACGGCCCTTCTGTGTGGCCAAACTTGAGGGATCCCCACACCTCCTTGGATTTTATTTCCCCCAGGATTTTCCAGTAAATCCTTCAATGCTAGCTCAGCTGGGGTTCTAGCAATAGGTTCTCCATGGGGCAGTGCCCAGCACAGACTTACACAGATGTACGCAATCACCAAACTGTTTGTGTTTCAGAAGTAGCTCCCGAAGGATCCAAACTGCCTAGCAGGGCACCGGAGGCCTTTCTATACAGCACCATCTTTCATGTTGCCATAGGCTTGTTGTAGATTCCTTTTTATCGTTTGTCTCGAGAAAGGGTTTCATTTTGTAGCCCTGGCTTGCCTGGCTCAGACTCAAAAAGCATTTGTACTTGGTCCTGGAATGTACACTTGTCTGCTCTCAACCTCCTGAGTTCTGGGATTAAAGGCAGGACTACCATGCCTGGCTCTTTTTCTTAGTGGCTGCCATTCTAACTGGGGCAGGGTGTAGTCTCACTATAGGATTGAACTGCAATTCTGATGCCTGAGTGAGCATTTTTCATAGGTTTATTGTTCGTTGTGTCTTTTGGAAACTCTTCCTTCATTTCATTAGCCCATTTATTGGTCTGGTTATTTGATTTCTTGTTTAGCTTTTTTTGTGTTCTTTGTCTATTCTAGACACTAATCTGTCAGATGTGTAAGCAAAGATTTTCTCTCATTCTATAGACTTCTTCAGTTGACTGTTTCTTTGAGTTCGATGAGGTCCCATTTGCCAGTCACTGGCCTTATTACCTGGAGTCCTGTTGAGAGGCCCTTGCCTATGCCTGTAACTTGAAATGTTTTTCTGACTTTTTCCTCTAACAGTCTTTGAGTTTTGTTCTAGAATCTGTTATGCATGCCGTTTAATCACCAGTCCTTCCTAAATTTCTCCTTCAACAGACGGGATCCTGAAGCTTTGAAGCTTTGAAGCTCTGAAGCTTTGTATTTGCACGCGCTGGTGGAGAGTACGTACGCACTACTAGGCCTTTGATGCGTCTGTTAGCCATCCATATCTGCTTGCTTGCTTTCTCTTCTGTGGCATTTCTATATGCTTTCTATTTCTGCTTCCTGAACTGTTTGATTAACATGTGACACAGGTAGAGGCTGTTCTAAATGGTTGCGGCAAAAATAACTTCCAAATTAAGCATTAGAAAAAATCCCTGATTTAGGGGGCTGGAGAGATGGCTCAGCAGCTAAGAGCATTGCCTGCTCTTCCAAAGG
>LOJH01047017.1:0-13293 GCA_001685095.1 Ellobius talpinus
AGAGAAAACTGGTTGTTCAATTCACTTGTCCATTGATTGATGAATGTTTTTTGTAGGGTTTGTTTGTTTTTTAAGCCTTTTGTTTAGAAAGTTTATATAATATAAATAT
This sequence comes from Ellobius talpinus, assembly GCA_001685095.1. Lineage (NCBI taxonomy): Eukaryota > Metazoa > Chordata > Mammalia > Rodentia > Cricetidae > Ellobius > Ellobius talpinus. The sequence goes on from LOJH01047017.1 coordinate 110, forward strand.
TTAATTCCTATATAGTTGACAAAAATTTCTCTCATTCTGGAGGTTGTTGCTTCATTTTTCTGTGCATAACTTTTTAATTTCTCGCAATCCTGTCAATTCCTTGCCTTCCCCTTGTCCTTGCCTGTTTGCTAAAGTGTTCTTCCTATGCTTTCGTCCAGCACCTTCAGACTTTCAAGTCTCACATCAAGGCCCCTGGCCCAGGTCTGACTGATTTGGTCCAGACTCAGCAATATGGATCAAGTTTCATTCACCTACATGGAGATCCCCGGTTTCCTCAACATCATTTGATGCAGAGGCTGCTTTTCTTCTAAACAGTGAAGCAGGCTCTGATGATGTGTGCCTGATGAGAACACTTACTGAAATTTAAAGATCCGTAATAGAATCATCAGTGAATGAATTAGTGGACTATAAACTACTGACAGCAGTGTGTGCACGGTGGTTTGCAAAGAGTAGAATGACAGCGGACAGGGAGGCCGAAGCCTTAACGTAGAGTCTCTGTTTCTTAATTTTTGGAGAACAGATATAAAGGGATTATGACAAAATGTTGGGTTTTATTCCACTGGATGACGGGAACATATTTTCAGTCTTATTTGGCATTTTTTAAACATTTTAGAATAAAAATTTTAATAAATACAGCTGTTTCATATGGTGAAGAAATGATAAGATTACAAAAGCAGTGTGTAGCTTCTCTTCCAGAGAAGACAAGGGCTAAGGAAACCAGCCAGGAAGCGTAGACCGTGAGGACTCTATGAGTTCCAAAACAGTTAGTAGAAGAGAGCAGCCAGAACTTTTCTCGAGTGTGCTTGACTAAAGAAATTCATAGTGACCAAAGAGATCCCAAGCTTAGTCACCAGCTCAGCTGTGTTTCTGTGTTTGTGAAGAGGTTCCGATGAAATGCTCTCAGTCCTGTGTTTCTGTTAGGATGGTTAGGTACACTAATGCACACCTACACTCTAATCACAAGCTCTTGGGGACTGAGGAGATGGTTCAGTGGGTCAGAGTCACTGGTTTCAAATCCCCAATACATACCTTACAAAAGTCAGGCGTGATTGCTTGTGCCTATCAGTAGCAGAGACAGGAGGGTGGCTGGATCTTGGGGCCACTAGCTTAGCTCCAGGTTCAGGAATAGACCCTGTATCAAGGAAATAAGATTGTGGATGATAGATCAGGATACCTGATGTCCTTCTCCAGCCTCTGCATGTACACACCACCACCACACACACACACATGCACATATAACACACGGCACACATATACATATATACACACCCACTTATAAATCTTCACCCAGAGTACTATACTATGGTTTTATGAAGAGAGTCTCTCTACACACTGTGACTAGAATCTGTTTTTGTCTTAGACTGAGGTGATTTGTTGTTTAAAATTGTGTCTAGTGGGTGAAGGTGCTTGCCCCAAGCCCAGTGACCCAACTTCAGTTCTCAGAATCCGCAAAGTAGAAAGAGAGAAATGACATCCAAGGTTGTCCACTGATCTCTATACACATGATATAACACATGCATATACGTGTGCATATTGCACACAAAATAAATAAATAAATTTCATTTTAAAAGAAACTAAGGGGAAGTTGGAGAGATGGCACAGTGGTTAAGGGCACTCACTATTCCAAAGGACCCAGATGGTAGCTAGAATCTACCTTTAACTCTAGTTCTAGGAGAAAACACACACACACACACACACACACATTTCTGGCCTCAGCAGGCACTAGTCACGCATATGGAACACAGATATACTTGGAGACAAAACCCACAGGCACATAAAAGAAAATTTAAGAAAAAAGAAATTAACATAGAAAAATATAGAAATTAGTCCTGGATCCACAGGCTACCCCACATATGACTGCCCAGGGCTTCTCTGAAACACTTAAAGGCCAGGGTCCCTGTTGCATCTTAGAAGAGCTGTGAGCTCTGCTTCCCCATTGTATGAACAAGCCGTTCTCCTTTTGGTCCCACCCACTCAGTCCTCTCTCTCTTGGAAATTATCAACTTCCCCTTGCTTACTTTGTGTTCCTTAACCTATAGCCTCTGCTCCTTCTCCTGCCAGGCTTTTGGGGGTACAGCAGCCTGCTTCCAAGTTAGGCCTGCAGAGGAGACCTCTGAGTGAACCGTGCTCCCACATGTCTCTCAGGAAGCCCAGCTCCCAGTGCTGCTTCCACAGCTTACTGGAGCCTTCCCTCCTATGGCTGCAGGCTGAGGGGAAAGCGTTCCTTTTCTGTGTCCCAGGCAGGCTTGTGATTTTGTTCTGGGGTTCTGCCCTGTTCCGCTTTATTTATCAGCATCAAAGCTGGGCCCAGCTGTGTTTGTTTGTGGGTCCTATTTCCATGAAACCTGCAGAATTTTCTAGGTCAGGCTGTGTTCTTAATAATTGGAAAGGTAGTCGCTCACATGGCCACAGAGCAAAGACACGGAGTCAGAAAGACCTCAAAGCCATAGCCTGCTCACTGGCCTTTTCCCTGGCTATGACTGCAAGTAACCGCAACCAAGTAGCTTTAATGTCTTCCAAATTGCCATACCTCAAACAAGTCTCTAAGCAGGAATTCATATAGACATTTTATTTTTTAAAAAAGCTCATGACTTATTTCTTACTAATAAATATCAATTATGTATACTAATGGGCCTCATTATGACATTTTCATGCATGACTATAATATGTTACATCTACCCTCCTATTGCCTCCTTTTAGGTCTTGCCTATGATTTTTGGGCAACATGAAAGACCTCGTGCCTAAGATCTTAGTTTTAAGGTCTATAACCCCAGAAAATCAAACAGGCAAGAGCATGGGTATTGGGGGTTTTTTCTTTATAACTTAAAATTGAGCCTGTGGTTGGGTCATTAGACCCTACTAGCCATGTGGCCACATTGTCAGGTAGCCTGTTGGAGCTCATCTGGAGGAAGGAAGCCATAGTTCAGCAGTGGTAAGCCTAACCCTGTCACCTGACATGACATCCAGAGCTTTGTTGATGCATAAACCACCTGCAAGCGAGAGAAACCGAGACATGATAGAGGTTCCTTTTAGAAACGTCAATCTTACAAAATGCTGCCCAGCAGACAGGACAAATAGCCCTGCAGAATATTATGGGGTCTTTACCTAGAAGAAGACAGAACAGGTAGCATTGTCTGGATCTGACGTTAAACCAAAGAGCCCAAATCACCGAATCTCTGGCACCACAGGGGAAGGAGCAACCAGCAGAAAGGAGGCCAGTGTCCACCTGAGTGCCTCTCCACTTCCCACCAAATGGACTGACATCCATCAGGCTCCCAGAACAGCCAAGACAAGGCCATATTTGGATTTGTAACTCCCAGGGTATGTTATAGGCAGGTCTGGTTCTCGTTGTCCATTGATTCTGAGATAAAATCTGGGCCTCTGCTTAGCTTAAGACAAGCCATTCATCTGGGTAGCCTCCCTCTCAGGACTGGACTGCCCAAGTGCTACATGGGTGATTGCAATTTGCTTGTGGGGATAGCTTGTCAATCTTCCCAAGAGTTGTGGTTCTCTGTCTTGTGTTAAACTCTATTCCTACCCAGTTTTAAGTGTCTCTTGCAAAAGCGATGACCTAAGCAGTGAGATAGGAGCCTTGGTTGCTCTGCTGAGTTTAGGTGACAGAAGCAAATGGACTGGGATTTGTCTCTGGATCTCCTCATTCAATGAAGTGACCGGGAAGAAGGGAGAAATGAAGCTCATCTAGATGAGGGTCTGCCTTTCTTCCCCAGCAGTCGCAGCGAGCCAAGGGTGCAGCCAGATGGTAAGCACAGAGTGCCTGGCTAGGAAGCACAAAGATCTGATGGAACAGCGGTGCTTTCATTTCCCCGGACCTCAGGCAGGTGTGGCTCTAAGGGCTTCCTGCTTGGCAACTCACTGAATCTGTAGCCAGACATCAGGGGATGGGTATTGTTTTTATTCCCGCTTTGCAGAGGGGGAAGGGGTCTGCAAAAGAATGAGTACTCACCCTCAGTGATGCAGAGCTAAGAAGTGGCAGACCCAACTTCAGACATGGGTCACCGAGCCCTAGAGCATCACCTTGTGCTACAAGGCTGTGTTGTGTGTTCTCTGGGGCTGCTAGTGTTAAAGCAGTGTGCAGTTACAGAAGTACCTCTCAGGAGTTGGTCCAGGGCTATTATGGGTGTACAATTAAGAAAGCAAAGGCTTGCGTGACACCCCTAGAGCAGCATGGCTAACAAGTGGAGGAGCTGAGATTCTAGCCCAGGGGGTCTTAGGGAAGCTACCTTCCTGCCTTGTATCTTTAGGGAGAGGCTAAGAAGAGTGGCCTCGCAGGTGAGAGCTCGTATAAGCACTCTGCTGCCCTTTGAAGGTCACAAAAAGGGAAACAACCCAGTGTATCCCTGAATGCTTGGGAGGAGCTGGGTCTCTCCCCATCATATACTTGGCTGGATCCCTCACCTGAGCTGAGTAAATTTCCCAGCTAGGATACTACCTTAGCACCAAGCATAGTGCTGGCATACACTTGTACCTGGTAAATTATTAGAGAAACTGATACTGCCTGGTATATCGTTGGCCATCATCTTTCTGGTTTAGTTGTAAGGTTGTCTGTTTTACTTTTGGTCCTCATAACATAATAACAACTATGAAGCTAATGCAGTAATGATACTAAATCAATAACTAGTTGGTACTATGTTCAGATTCCATGATAAACAATCCATTTTTTATAAATAAAACTTTATTATTCCTATTTTGTCAAGTGAGACAATCACAAACTAAGAAACCCTAGGAAGGCTCCTTGGCTGGCAAGTGTTAGGTCATCATTCTAACCAGGGTTTCCTCTCCAAAGCACTGATCATGTGCCAGGCAATTGAGACACAGACATGCATGGATTGCCACAGCCCCTCTGCTATATGTTACAAAGTTTAAACTTGTGTTCAGCATACATCTGTCACCTGCCTTAACAAGGTCTTTCAGGTCAGGCTCAGCAAATACTCCTTTAGATAAGGACAGCCAGTGCTTGAAGCACAGCAGAAGTGTTGAATGGAGTCCCAAAGAGGCACATGATAGAAAGGCAGTCAACAGTTTGGGCTAACTTTGAGAACTATTGAAATGGGAATCAGTCAACTCTGCAACATTGAGATAGATCAATCATTTGTAAAGGCAAGTCTACTCAATGAGGTAATAGCTTATAGATGTGACCCCCACACTCCCTGAGAACAAGCAGTCTCAATTGTAATAGACCACCCTTACTCCTAACCCGGCCACGGGTTGGAATTCAGATAAAGTTGCCTCTCAGAAAAAGAGAAAGAATTGATCAACACATCCATCTTTAAATGCCTCTTGACTGCCTATAGGTCCGGGTCTGTTTGACAGGATGGAGTCCCCCTTCTGTCCTCACCATGCTTCTGTTATAGCAGGGAAAGTTTCTAGAGCTTCCTGTTAGCTCCAGAGGGGAGTAACTGGACCAGGCTTCTATCATTTCTGCTTGCAACCCCTTCACCTGAGAAAGTCTCACACAATCCCAGTAATATAGGTACGTGAAATAGGTATACAAATCAAATATCCACTGATAATAAATCATAATGAAAAGTATTTTAAAAGAGTGGTATACAATACACTTTACAGCCTGGAGAGATGGCTCAGTGGTTAAGAGTACTGGTTACTCTTCCAAGGGACCGGGGTTCTATTCCCAGTACCCACATGGAGTTTACAACTGTCTGTAACTTCAGTTCCAGAGGACCTGGTACCCTCGCACACATATACCTGCAGGCAAAACACCAATGCAAATAAATTAAATAAATATTTTTAAAATAAAATTTAAAAAGCCAAACATTAATTTTAAAAAATTAATCCCAGCACTTGGGAGGCAGAGGCAGGTGAATCTCTGAGTCTGGTCTACAGAGTGAGTTCCAGAACAGCCAGGTCTACATAGAGAAACCCTGCCTCAAAAAAACAAAATGAAAAAACATATAACTTTACCATTTACTAAAGATGAAAGAAAATTTACATACCAGTGAGCTGGGTCTGCTTGCTTATTTTTACAAAGAGACTTAAATTGTGAACACTGGATTCTGCAGGACATAGAGTTTCTTCAACATTTTTCAGAGTTGACCTATAATTTGACTTTATAATCATGAGTTCCGAGATAACCACTTTGCGTAAATATGTAGTACAAAATAACAGAGATGTGTTCAGGGCCATTTCAGAAATTGTTGGAAATTCTGTTCTAATCTCAAACCAAAATTCATTTAGTGATTTTTTTTAGTTCACATCAGCAACTCAAACATGAATTTTTAAAAATCAAACATTCCTGTACAATACAGCTCAAAGATATACTATCTTTATACATACAGACTAGCGAATGGTGGTAGAGACATCAGAGAAGCCTTGGCTCTCCCTCCTTAAGCCATTATGCTTCTGTAAGAGCATAGGGTCTTGTTTGTTTAGTAGGAACAATGCAGTCATAACATACAGGGGTCTCGAATCTGAACCAAGGTGTTTTGGGATACTGGTGGCAGTGACTTAGTAACATAGAACACAAAGCACAAAGTGTGATGTGTTGCGTGTTTAGAGCCCAAGGTGTAGGGCAGTCATGTGAGACAGCAGGAATGAGCACTGCCAGAAACATGTTGAGCATACATTTGATTCTGAATTCTTTTTTGTTATTGCAGATGTTCAAAAGCTGCCTATCACCGTGAAATATTTCACGACGCCCATTTTCAGTTGCAAGGTCCCTTAAATGGTCACAAGTCATAATTTAAGCATCTGAGTGATAGAGGCCATGCAGAGTGTGCTACCTCGGCCCATGCTCTCGCTGGCCACAGGGCATTGCTGTCTACAGCATAGAATTGTCATTTTAGCTGTGTGCTAGCTGAGGGAAAAGCTGTGTGCTAGCAGAGGAGAGTGTGTGTCTGGAGCTTAGAACCTCTGTGCAGTTGCTGGAGTGGACAGTGGTCCTGCCCACTGGAGCACAGGAAGGGACAGCACTTGTGAATTCACAGATGAGTACCATGGGCACCTGCCTCATGACTGGTAAAGACCCTTGCATGGGCATGCCCTCCCTGATGACAGAGTTATCCTGGGACAGGAAGGGAAGAACCATCAGCTGACTCCTCCCATGGGAAGGAAAGTTAGGGCAGATACTGTTCCATGTAAAGAGGGCTCTTCATTTTGTAGAAGGTCACAAAAATTTCTGGGAAGGTCTGGACCCTTTCCCAAGAAAACATACTTAGTGCATGGAACATTACAAATCACTTCTTCAAGAGCCTGCTCATGAACTTGGGACCAGTGGCCAAGGACCCTGGTTACTTTTACCTTCACCATGACTCCCACTTGGAAACAGTGTTGGCTGACTATAAATAGGAAATTCGTTTTGTACGAACCCACCCAGCATTCTTCCTGGACCTTTAGACTTGCCACATTAATAGTTAGCAGGGTGATCACTACCTCAAAGAGATTAAGTCCGTATCTTACCTTGATGGACTACCCCCTCCAACATACGTGCACTTGCATGCCCCCTTTCTTCCACATGGCATGTGTATTTTTAGATGTGTGCAGTTTTCTTTATCAGTTTCTTCACTCTGTTAAGGAAGTCTGAGTGAGATGAGGAAGGCTCAGGTGTAAGGGAAGGGCAAGATGGACAGTGAAAGAGATACCTTTAGTACTTCTTTGAGCTGTTCACTCTAAAACCCAATTCTTTGGAGGACCAAACAATGGAAGCTACCAAGAGCTGTCTCCTTAAAACTGGAGTCACCCAAGATTCCTTACAGTGTGTCCCCTTCCTTCCTTCCTACCTCTTTGCACAGGCCATCTTCCCAGCTGCCTAGACATCTGATGCCTGGGCTCTGGCAGGACTGTACTCTCTGCCTGGGATTCTCTTTTGCCAGGCAAGTTTCTGCATTGATCTCATCCAAACCCACCCGCCCTCTTCACATTGGCTTCCCTCTAGGATTAAGTGCTATCTGCCATTATCTGCCATTATCATGAGCCCAGCAAGCTGTGTGCTTGACTCCTGGTTCTGCGTATAAACCCTACACAGCCAAGCGTAGAGGCTGCTTTATTGACTGTGCCTAGAAGAGTACTCAATTCCAGTACTTGTGGCATTCAGTTAGTACTTTTAAACAGATTTTAATTATATTTATTGTATTATGTGTGTTGGGGGAACACAGGGTGGTACATGGGACCCATGGTGAACTTATGAAAGCCAGAGGACAACTTTGCAAGAGTTGGTTCCACTTTTATATCCTTTTACCAAGTGGGACCTGGGGATCAACCTCAGGTCAGCTGGCTTGGTAGCGGGCACCTTTACCCACTGAGTCATCGTGCCAGCTCTCAGTCAGTCTGTTATGAATTGTGGACTGGCAGGGTTCCAATTTAACATAGACAAGCACCTCTAGGGTCATCTGCATGCATGGAGTCAGTCAACAGATTGTCTTCCACAGCTCGGGCCTGGAGAAATGCGGACATCCCATTTGCCAAGTTCTTGGATTCCACTGCAGCCTGCCCCCTTATGAAAGCAATTAGCACCTTTGATTCAGGGAAATGATTCCAGTGATCTCCTGGGAGTTGGTAGCAAATCTAAGGCTCTCTCATCCAGACAGTGGTTTCCAAAAGAAATGAATTCAACTTCTTCTGGTTACCAGGCTCTGAGTTCGGGGGCTTGAATTCAACTTCTTCTGGTTACCAGGCTCTGAGTTCGGGGGCTCTCTGACACTGAAAAGCCCTTGTTTGAAGCTTAAATGGGTTTCTTGCTCTTAGATTTTTAGCAAAATGATCATTTTCATTGTTAGGCCTCTTGCAGTGCCTGTCCCTTCCTGGGATGCAACCCTGAGCCCCTCAAACAAGAAAGAACAACCTGCCCTCCCCACAGTTAGAAAGCAGGTGTGGCTACACCTGACATGAGAAGCCCTTCTTTCATTGTGGAGTCTTCTCCTGCCTCACAATTACAACCATCCCCAGGCTACTTTATCACTGTTTGAATCCTCTTCCTATGTCTCCGGGACTGTAGACGGTCTTGTTTGAAACCCTTACCACTGCCATGGAGATATTAAATTAAGCGTTGCAGCTTAGTACGGAATGTGTAGATACTTGAAGCAGGATTTAAAAGACATTCTGCTTCCCTAGAACTGTAACAGTATATTGCCTCCGAGCAGGGGGCAGCACAGAAGAGAGCATCCTCTTCCAGCCTCCAGCCTGCTGCTCCTCTGTGCAAAGGAGGTTAAATCATGCACCGAGCGTGGAGCATGGAGAAGGGGGAGGATGTGTTCTGTTTCGGAGACCCTGTATGCGGACTTGTTTTGCTGGCTGGAGGAATGAATCATTTCAGCCATGCACACCAGCTGCAGCCTGTGGAAGTAAACCGCCGGCTTTCCCACAGCGCGCGCTGTATATTTCATTGGTAGAGCTTTGCATTTTGACAGGTAGTTCTTATCCTGCTGGAAAGAGAGGTCTGAAGCCAGCAGCTGGAGGAAGACCTGGCAAGGCCTGCTGTCTAAATTGAGAGCAAGCATGTGCAGCGAAACCTCATTATAACATGACCTGTTATTACGTGGATTTTGATATCCCATGGGGCAAATATGTCTCCCAGCATAGAAAAGCTCCATGCTGCAGATGCCTGTTGTAGCTTGTCTCACCCAGAATATAACCTTGTCCCTGAAACCAATATGATAAAAGAGTTTGTCATTTGCCTTTGCTTTTCTTCAAGTTGAAAACCACACCAAGCACACACCTTGAACAAAAATATATGTATGTGCATGTGTGCATGTGCTCACGTGCGCGCGCACACACACACACACACACACACACACACACACGCACGCACCCGCACACGCACAATCACTATGTAAGGATGCAGATGAAAACCTCTGTGGTGTGTGGCCAGTGCTGCGTGTTCGCTGAAGCCCCTTCTTTGATAGAACTTGCTTAGGAGAAATGTAGGAGATTGATTGTAAAATTGCCTCTGCTCCGCCAGATTCCCCATATTCTTGTTCTTTGCACTGTGACTTGATCGTTGTTTCTATAAAAAGGTAGGATTCAGTTTCTCTTCTGCTTGAGCCTGGACTCCCTGGAGAGAGTGGCCTAGAGAATGCAGTGGAAATGATGTCTCTTCAGAGCCTCAGTCCCGTGGGGCCTGTGATCTTCACATGAACCTGTGTTTCATGCAGAACACCCTTACTCCTGTCTTCATTTCTCAGAACTCTGTCTTGCTGTGTGAAAGCAAACCCAGGGTAGGCCCATACAAGAGTGACTGTTTGTCCCAGTTAACTTCCAGAACACATGAGAGAACCAAGCCAAGATTAGCCACCTAGTCAACAGGCATTGGAGCATGAGTTAGCCCAGTCAAGGCTAGGCAAATTACTCCACTGACCAAGACACATGATCAGTAATAACTGGTGGCAATACCTGTGGGAAAAACTTGTCACATACCATAGCTAACTCTTACAGGAGGGTTGTCAATATGAAAGTAAATCCATAACATACTGGCGAACCGAATCCAAGAACCCATCAGAAAAGCATCCACCATGATCAAGTAGGCTTCATCCCAGAGATGCAAGGATGGTTCAACATATGAAAATCTGTCAATGTAATCCACCATATAAACAAACTGAAAGAAAAACACATCATCATCTCATTAGATACTGAAAAAGACTTTGACAAAATCCAACAACCCTTTATGATAAAGGTCTTGGAGAGATCAGGGCTACAAGGAGCATACCTAAACATAATAAAGGCAGTATACAGCAAGCCAACAGCCAACATCAAACTAAATGGAAGCTCAAACCTATTCCACTAAAATCGGGAACAAGAAAAGGCTGTTCACTCTCTTCGTATCTATTTAATATAGTACTCGAAGTTCTAGCTAGAGCAATAAGACAACAAAAAGAAGATAACAAATTAGAAAGAAAGAAGTCAAACTTTCACTATTTTTAGATGATATGATAGTTTACATAAATGATCCCAAAAATTCTACCAGGGAATTTCTACAGCTGATAAACACTTTCAGTAATGTGGCAGGATACAAGATTAACAAAAAAATCAGTAGCCCTATTATATACAGATAATAAATGGACTGAGAACGAAATCAGAGAAACATCACCCTTCACAATAGCCACAAACAACATAAAATGTCTTGGGGTAACTCTAATCAAAAAAGTGAAAGACCTATATGACAAGAACTTTAAATCTTTAAAGAAAGAAATTGAAGAAGATATTAGAAAATGGAAAGATCACCCATGCTCTTGGATGTGTAGGATCAACATAGTAAAAGTGGCAATCTTATCAAAAGCAACCTACAGATTCATTGCAATCCCCATCAAAATCCCAAAACAATTTTTCACAGACCTTGAAAGAACAATGCTCAACTTCATATGGAAAAACAAAAAACCCAGGATAGCCAAGAAACAATCCTGTACAATAAAGGAACTTCTGGAGGCATCACCATCCCTTACTTCAAACTCTACTATAGAGATTTAGTAATGAAAACCGCTTGGTATTGGCACAAAAAAAGACAGGTGGACCAATGGAATCAAATCAAAGGCCCTGATATTAATCCACACACCTATGAGCACATGATCTTTGACAAAGAAGCTAAAATTATACAATGGAAAAAAGGAAGCACCTTCAACAAATGGTGTTGGCCTAACTGGATGACAACATGGAGAATAAGGATCCTATATCTATCCCCGTTCACAAAATTCAAAATTTAAGTTGAGATGGATCAAAGACCTTAATATAAATCCAGCCACACTGAACCTCACAAAAGAGAAAGTGGGAAGTAGCCTTGATCTCATTGGCACCATAAACCACTTCTCAAATATAACACCAATAGCACAGAAACTGAGATTGACAATTAATAAATGGGACCTCCTGAAACTGAGAAGTTTCTGTAAGGCAAAGGACATGGTCAACAAGACAAAACAACAACTACATCGGACAGAGGGCTGATCTCCAAAATATACAAAGAACTCAAGAAACTAGATATCAAAATATTAAATAATCCAATTAAAAATGGGGTACAGATATAAACAGAGAATTCTCAACAGAGGACTCTCAAATGACTGGAAGACATGTAAGGAACTGATCAATATCCTTAGCCATCAGGGAAATGCAAATCAAAATAATTCTGAGATAAACCTGTCAGAATGGCTAAAAACAAAAACACCAAGGATAGCTTATGCTGGAGAGGATGTGGAGTAACGGGAACACTCCTTCATTGCTAGTGGGTGCAAACTTGTATAGCCACTTTGGAAATCAGTATGGTGGTTTCTCAGAAAAACCCAGTAATACTTCTATTGGGTATATATCCAAAGGATGCAGACCCATACTTCAAGGACATTTGTTCACTATGTTTATGGCAGCATTATTCATAATAGGCAGAACCTAGAAGCAACCTAGATGCCCCTCAACCAAAGAATGAATAAAGAAAATGTGGTACATTTACACAATGGAGTACTACTCAGCAGTAAAAAACAATGACATCTTGGAATTTGCAGGCAAACTAGAAAAAAAAGCATCCTAAGTGAGGTAACCCAGACCCAGAAAGGCAGACATGGTATATACTCACCCATAAGGGGATATTAGGCATAAATCAAAGGATAACCAGCCTACAATCCACAACTCCAGAGAAGACAGGAAACAAGGAGAACCCTAAGAGAGACATACATGGATCCCCCAGAAAGGGGAAGTAGACAAGATCTCTTTCGTAATGTGGCAGCATAGAGGGAGAGAGAAGGGTGGTAGGGGAGTGAGTCGGGGAGATGGGAAACAGGGAGGAGAACTTGGGGGATTGGGAAGATGGAGTTGGTAAAGAACCGAGAGGGAGAGCAAGGAAGAGATACCTTGAAAGAGGGAGCCATTATGGGGTTAGCGAGAAACCAGGCACTAGGGAAATTCCCAGGAATCCACAAGCTAAGAATCTAAGCAATAGTGGAGAGGCTACCTAAAATGCCCTTTCCCCTGTAATCAGATTAATGACTACCTTAAATGACATCATAAAAGCTTCATCCAGTAACTGATGAAAGCAGATGCAGAAACCCACAGCTAAGTACTGGGCCCAACTCCTGGGGTCCAGTCATAGAAAGGGAGGAGTGATATTATGAGCAAAGGGGTCAAGACCTTGATGGGGAAACCCACAGAAACAGCTGACCCAAGCAAGTTTGAACTCAGTGACTCCAGACTGACAGCTGGGGAATCTGCATAGGACCAAACTAGGCCCTCTGAATGTGGGT
>LOJH01047018.1:0-13293 GCA_001685095.1 Ellobius talpinus
GGTCAAGACCATGATGGGGACACCCACTGAAACAGTCTACCTGAGCTAATGGGATCTCACCAACTCTGGCTGGATAGGGAAGGAACCAGCATAGGACCAAACTAGTCCCTCAGAATGTGGGTGACAGTTTCATGGCTGGGGCAGACTGCAGGGCCACTGGCAGTGGCACCAGGATTTATCCCTACTACTTGTACTGGCTTTTTGGTAACCCATTCTCTTTGGATGGATACCTTGCTCAGCCTGGATATAGTAGGGAGAGCCTTGGCTATGTGCCTTACCCTTTCTGAGGAGTGGATGGGTGGGAGGGTATATGAAGGGAATGGGAGGGGGGAGTGAGAACTGGAATTGGTATGTAAAATGAAAAAAATAGTTGGTTTTAAAATGATAAAATAAAAAAGGAGACTTCCTGAAACAGATATCTTTGTTTTAATTGATTTTTATTGATCTCTACATTTTTCTCTACTCCCGTCTTTGCCTCTCCCCTCCCCTTCAACCCTCGCCCAAGGTCCCCATGCTCCCAGTTTACTCAGGAGATCTTGCTGGTGTCCCGAAGCACACGCAGGAGTGAGCCAGCCGAGAAGAGCAAAAGCTCACTAGGAGAGCTTGAACTTCTTCAACCAAAGGAGAAAAAGGTGGTTTTGGAGTCATGGTTCTGCTATGACCAAACTCCTGGAGACTAGAAGATCAGGGGATGACAGGGCCAGACAGAGTGAAGAGCCCTGGGCCAAGGTGGTTCTGTGTGTTCAGCCGAGCTAACTAAAGAAGTTAGGTGAGCAGGAAAGTTCCAGTTAAAACAGTCTTCTGAGAGCCTGCAATTCCCAGAATGCCATGGGTTTGGAGTCCATTTTGATTACATAAAACCAAAGTCTTTTCCCCCTAGCTGATACAACTATTTTACAGCAAATGTTAGGAGAAAAAAAAAAGGAATTGCTTTATATCAGTTCTTGTACACATGTATTTGTGACTTAGGGGAAAACCTATTTTGAGTCTGTGGTGAAGTAACGGGTCTGCTAACATTGCTTTGTGGAGTTAAGGGAGGGCTCACAGGCACATGAGACAGCATGGTGGAGGTAATTCTTTCTGCAGTGCGTGCGACCCAGGCCCTCTTGGAGAATAGATAGGCAGTTATTCATTACAGGGTGCTTGAGGTGAGCTCTTTTGTGATATAGTCAATAGTAAGCTGCCCGCGCTTCTGTAGGGAGCCTACGCATACACTCCCCTAAGTAACACTTATAGAATTTCTTGGCTAATGAGCTAGGCTGGAGTGGCATTGTTTCCTTGGCCTGCTACTGGTACCCGATCTGATGTTTGTATCTCCCCAGGGAAAGGTCAAAACATCACCACCAACGAACTCTAAGTGTGTGGGGCGTCTGACAGAGCGAAACATCGGCAAAGCCCCACCCAGGTTCTGTATAAATTTCTTTCGCCCTTTCTCTTTCCCATCAGTCTTTCCTGTTTCTTTTATGCAATTCTAAGTTTCCAAAAACAAAATAAATGGTTTCTAAAGTGCTCAAGATGTAAAAATGAACAAAGTTTTCTGAGGGAAATTCAGTGTTCTTGATGTTTCCCTCTCTCCTTCTTGTGTGTTTATCTTTTCTTAGCCCTCACAGTTGGTTGGTGAGCTATTGTATGGGTTTATGTTACCAGAGTCTCTCACTGCTTTCATCTGTGAAAGTCACCTTCTGAGTGGCAGAAGGCCTCACACTCAGAGCCTCATCTCCCCGCCTGCTTTTTCTTACACAAATGTTGCTAAAACAACTTCTGGGCAAACCGTCCTAGATTTAATCTATGTGCTGGTTTTGGCTTTGTTCCTTTCCCGCTGTAGTAACCAGCATCAATTCAACCTTGTTTCACGTGCCTCACATATTTCATGTGTGCTTTTTCATTGCCACGGCTGGAGAGTAGTAAGTTTCCTCAGGTCCAGAACAGCTGCTTTCCTTTCCTTTCTCCGACTCTCCTCTTTTGAACATGATAATGCCCAGCATTCAGGCCATGGAGAAATCTAACAGGCAGGAAAAGAGCAGATCCGGGTCATGTGTGAAGCGGTGTCGCTTGACATCCCTTCAGAGGGTTAGGTTTGCTTTGCAGGCATAGCACTGCCGCCATAGGCAGAATTTTAAAATGAATCTACCCAGTAAGATCAGAGTCTTGACATGCACATTTTGGCAGACTCATCCTTGAATCCTTTCAACATGGAAGATGTTTACACATACACATTACCGTTACCTGACTAAATGATGCTAACTTGATATTCTCGTGTGAAAATGCAGTCTGATTTTTCTACTCATCCTGAATCTCTTATTTTGACACCCTACTTCATAAATCATTGTGATATTGACAAGCTGACAAAGGCATTCACCCCTTAAAACAGTACAGCAGGGCAAGTGTATTTAGTATATCGCAAAGAACACAGCTGTCAGGGCAATGGCAGAACAGCCTGTATAAGACAGTGGGCTATGGTGGTCCCCATTTTGGAATAATCCCTGTTCAATGAAGGTGAGCCATGGAACCTCATCTACCAGAATCTCTGGGAATCAAAGTGTGGCTGAGTCCTCGTTGGCTGTGTCCAGTCATCCCATACTGCTGTGTGCAGTTAGAATACAGCTGCAGTTTTCTGCCTGGAGATTCTTTTGAGATGCAGATTACACCGGGGGTTCCGGTTCCTTTCTGGTCTCTCCATCCTGGCCTTCCACCTTTTTCTTGGATACAATGACAAACCTAACCTTGGGAAGCTGGCTGAATGTCTCTTCTTCCGTGGCCTGCTGTCCTCGTCATCATAGGCTACTCCGGCAAGGTTTCTGAAGGGAGATGCGGTGGCAGCCACCACCCCTGCATTTTCTTTATGTTGGCCCTAATTTCTACCGTTCCTCTAGCGAAGCAATTCTGGTTTTGATTCACTATTTTCTGTGGCACAGGTAGCTCTTAAGGCTTCCATTTAGCCTTTTCAACCAAAAACAGCCCTCACTCCCCAGGTCAGGGAACCAGTACGAGAATTCTGATAACTCCTAAGAATATCTATTCCATTTATACATTCTCCGACTGGGAAATAACCACAGGATGAGTTTGGGGACCCAATGGACCTACTGTGAGTGGACTTCAGACAAAACTCTGTTAAGCCCTGACTTCCTTAAGCCCCTACTTTAACTGGAGGCCACAATGTTTCTGGGGATCTCCTGGGAGCAGTGTCAGTTCAGAACCCAAATCCAATACACCCTGGAAAGTCTGATTGTTTCCTTTCCCCAGTGTACAGTTACCCTCGTAAAAGGCTGTAGGTCCCTGTGGGGAAGGACTGGAGAACCGCTAACAGTAAAACTCTTAGGTGTTTTTATCAAGGTCCTTCCTCAGGGGCACCTGGGCACCCCTTCTTTCAAGTTTGTAAACTGGCTCAGGTCTGGAAACCGGTTCATGATCCAAAATTCCCATTTGCCACAATCCAAAGAATCCTTTCACTCATTAACTTGAGATTGTTCTGCTCACACAGATCGAACAAATATTCAGTAGATGTGGTGGTTTGAAAGAAAATAGCCCTTGTACGCTCACAGCAGCGGCACCATTAGGAGGCGTGGCCTTGCTGGATTAGGTGTGGCATCGTTGGCGGAATTGTGTTGCTGGGGGCAGGCTTTGAGTTTTCACAAGCTCTAGGTAGGCCCAGTGTGGCTCACTGCCTCATCTCACTTTCTGTGGATCCAGATGTAGGACTCTCAGCTGCCTCTCATGTCTGTCTCCATGATGCCATTTCCCCTGTTGCAGCTCTGTGGTGAAAAGTTTCTCTGATGGAAATGTTGCAGTTCTAAACGGAAAAGTATCCTGGAAGTTGGGAGCCAAGGAATACCACAAAGTCACACTGCACAACAAACCTCAGACAAACGATTTATTGGGAAAGTCACAAGAGGGTGGCTATCTCTGCTGGAGAAGCAGCAGAGAACTGAGCAGAAGACAGGCTTTATATAGGGTTTCTTGGGATGGGGGGAGAAGCAGAACTTTCCATGGTGACTTGGGATTGGTGGGATTTTATGACCTGACCTTGGAGCAAGCTCAGGGGTTGGTGGGATTTCGAGCTCAGGAATTGGTAGGATTCTGTTTTCTGATTTTGTGGCAAGCTCAGGAATTGGTAGGATTCTGTGGCTTGATTTTGGGCTTTTTTTCTCCATAGGAAGGAGCTTGGCGACATGCATCCTGAGGTGCTAGAAATGGCCCTTTTGTTCATTGGAGTAGTCTGGGGGCAGGGCCCAGTCATTGGTACATCTTGAGGGCCTTACTGTAGCAACCAGCAGAAATTAGCTAAGCTTCCCCTTTGGTGAGTGTAAATGCTTCTGTGGGCCCGAGGAAGTGATCACTGAGCATCTGCAGCCCTCTGATACCTTTGGAGGTGGAGGTATACCCAGCAATGGTCTTTAAGGCGATGGCTGGCCCTCTTCACATGACCCCATCTCTTCACCCTTGGAACTGCAATCCTGCGCTTTCCTTTGGCCCAACCAAGCTATTGCACCCTTTCCTGCCCTCTGTTCCTGCCTTCCCTTTGGAGCTGCCCATAATCCCGCCGCTCCCTGGCCACTGTAGTGCTGCAAAATCAACTAGGAATTGATTAACTAACAGCAGAGAGGATGGTTTTGTCTCTTCCTCACGGAGGCATGTTGTTTTTATGTTAACCTTTTATATTTTAGGTGTAGTCAAGATTAAACAACTCCAGATGGATCTTCAAAAAAATTTTAAGGAATAATTCAATCCTCTGGCCAGTGGATCATTGACAGTCCAATATGGAATTGGATACTACCCTTCTAAACCCTCTTTCTCCTCCTTTTCTTAATCCTATTAGTCACACCCCTGCATTATAAGCTTCTTGTCTAGATTTCCTCAACAGCAGATCCAAAAGATTTTGAACTCCACTTTTAATCACTTCCTGTTGCGGGAATATCAGCCCTCAATCATAGGATCAGAGGCCTACAACCCCGATCATGCCTTCGTTGTGTAGATCAAACCTGCCCCACAGCACTGGACACCCCATAGGAGAAGTAGTCTAATGCTAATGTTACCCCCTTTCCTGACTCCTGATTGTTTACCAATGATTTAAAAAGAGGGGAATACTCAAAAAACCACCCATCCTTGAGCTTTCTGGACACCAGGCCACAGAATCCCACCAAATCCTAGGCCACCCTAGAAAGCCCCCCCATGACCATCCTCACAAGAAACCCTCTATAAAGCCTGCCTCTTGTTCAGTTCTTTGTTTCTTCTCTCCTGAGAGGAGGAACCATCTTCTTTTATCTTTTCCAATAGATCTCTGTGTGAGGTTTGCTGTGTAGACTGCACTTCGTGTTATTCCTGGACTCTCAACGATCAGGATACTTTTCTCCTCAGAGCGGTCACACTTATACATGCAACCTTCAAAAAGGGGCAAGCATTTTACCTTTTTGGAAGGACTTCTTGATGAAGCCTTCTCAAAGGTCTTGATGTGTAAATTTTAAAAGGGGTACTGCTCCTTCCCACAGGACAGCCTGGTGCCGAGCCAACAGGTACAGGACACGAATATTAACTATGAAGCCTAAGTCTGAAAAGGAAACGACTCACTAATCTGGTTTACAGAGAACTCGGATGAATCAAGTTAATTTTAGGAGGGCAGAGTAGAAGAGAAGGAATTTTCCCATCTACATTTAGGGTGGGTATTCCCATCTCAATTCAGAAGTTTGTCTTGTAGGTGAGTTTTCGTACTATCAACAATATTAGCTGTCACTATTGCAAATATTTCAGACAATATAGCCAACAAAAGAATCGCTAGCACAAGATGATGGGATGAGGTAGCCTTCGTTTAAGAATATTCTTCATTCAGTTACAGGAAGCCTAACAGTCTCTCATCATGAGATTCTGACATGCAAATGAGGGAAGCAATGATTGACAGGTGATTGGTTCTGACGGAAGCTAGGTTTACAGTGCAGGCGGGCAGGCGTTCCCCCAACATCTTTGCCTTTGTGCTCACAGTTACGCTGGAATCAGTTGCAGTTTTCTGTCTGGGGTTAGTTTTTGGACCAAGCTTGCCTTGGGGCTGTGTTCTCCATACGATGTCTTAGTCCTGATCTGCCTCTGTGTCTGCCTCTGTGTCTCCCTCTAGAGGACACCTGTAAGCACTGCTTCGGTTTCAATCTTCAGTTCTCGCCTTGGGATGGATGGGTCACAGTCACTTTCAAGCAGGGACAATCTGACAGTGTCCCGTTCCATTCTTACTATTCAGTCTTCTTGGCGTCCACTCTGGTGATTCCTTCTTAATGGGGAGCCTTTCTGGGCACCAACACACACACACAACCGGGAGTGAAGAGCAACCTGCCGTGGAAAAGCTCTCCATCCTGAGCTGACGGATATTCTTCCCCACTTCCCCACGGGGTAAGTGGCCTACAGCAGATTTTAAGGAACTTGGCACAGGGGTGCGGTGAAGCCAAGTGCCAGGTGTACTCCACAATTGCACCCTATCCTTGGCTCCCCTTTCTTCCTCATGGGTTCCCCTTGTCCCTTACTCCTGATTCATGGAGTTATACTCCCTAATAAAAGAAAAAATGTGGTGTTCTGTCTGTGATAACTTGTGATGAGTATTTGACTTAATGATTTAATGACTTAAAGCTCATTCAGCAGAAGCCTTATTTTGCAAATTCCAGTATTTTCCTGTCCTAGCATTCTGTGGCATGCTACGTTGTTTTGATGCTGGATGCTGTCAATATGCTGTTGCTCCCAGGAAACCCCAGTCATCAGTGTCCTGGGACTCCACAGTATACCATGTCACTAAGCTATAATGCTTATTCCATGCATTTGTGGCTTACAATGTCTTCAACTCACCAGGGATTATTAGATGGAGGAAGAGGTGCCATCTGCGGGGCCTTCACCTCGTAGACCCTCCTTTGGAGAACATTGCTCCCCCGGAATCCCATGTCCATCCTGTCAGCAACAGGACTCATTTTCTTCTGTGTTCTCTCCATGAAAAAGTCAAGGCGGCACATAAGCAAACACAGGCGAACGTCTTCCTCTTTCCCCAAAGGAAGCCCTAACTGTAACAACAGGGGAGCAGAGCATTTCTGAAAGCCATTCGAGCACATATTTCAATTTAGACCTCATTGATCCCATGTTAGCAAGCAGGGAAAGAGTTATTAGCGTCTCTGGTTTAGTGTTTCCTGCCCTTGCCTCTGTCACAGAAGACCTTGTGTTAGGGAGTGGACAGCCAGGTAGACACAGCCATCAAACAATTCCTGGTGGCTTTCAGGAGTTGGAGACAAATCTCTGTGGTGTCGGGTTAATGACAGGAGAGAAGTTCCCTCTCCTGCCTCATCCACAGACATTCCCTTTCAGTCCACAGATGAAAAGACTCAAGCATCATGGGCTCTGCCCAGCTCCTGCTTTAAACAACACTAGGGGAAATATCATTTATTATCTGCTGACTAGTCTTCTTTTAACTGGAAAACACATATGACATGATTTTAAGAAAGATAAGGGCTGGAGAGATGGCTCAGAGGTTAAGAGCACTTACTGGCTACTCTTTCAAAGGTCCTGAGTTCAATTCCCAGCAACCCCATGGTGACTCACAGCCATCTATAATGAGATCTGGTGCCCTCTTCTGGCATGCAGGCAGAACACTATATACATAATAAATCTTTAAAAATAAAAAAGAAAAGAAAAAGATAGAAGATCAGTTGTGGTCATATTTACCTAATACAGTTGCAGGGACTTTGGGGGAGCAGCTAGGGTAGCAAGTATGGTGCTGCCTGCATCTAAGAATTTGAGGGCACTGTCTGGGGCTATGCTGTTCTTCCCTGCACCCTGCACCGTTGTGGTTGGTGGTTTTCACAGCGTCCCTTCTTAAGCCCCAGGCATGTACACACAGAGCCTCTTCTTGCCTTGCCCTTTCGTGCCTGTTGTGAGGCACATTGCACAGCGGGAACAGTCTGACTTTCCTCATTCCTAAAGCTGATATCCTGGAGGTTGGAAATGATTCTCTTTAAACAAAAGGGTGTCTCTTACACGGGATGTCTTCATCAAATCCTTTCCCTCAGGGCCCAGGAAACTGTGGGGAAGAGGAAGCAGAAAGGGTGTAAATCCTGAGGGGATGGATGATAGCAAGGAAATAGTGTCCTCCAGACACCTCAGGATTGACACACGTATAAACTCACAGAAACTGTGGCTGCCTGCACAGGGCTTGCACAGGTCTAAACCAGACTGGGTCCCAGTGCTAAAATGGTGACGTCAACACAGACTCCCATACCCAGCCAAGAAGCTATCTCCAATGAACAACTTTCCACAAAGGAAAAATTAGTTTCTCCAATGGAGTCTCATTGGGACCACAACCCACACTTAAGGGCAGGCCCCATGCTCAGCAGTAGAAGGCTGACACAAGACAAACTCAAAGTTATTTTTGGAGGGTTGTTTTTGTTTTGTTTTTCTGTCTCCTATTGCTTTGGGCTATTTACTTTTTTAACTTATTGGTCTTCTGCTTGAATATTATGATTTCTGATTTTGATTTTTATGGGTTTTGTTTGTGTGTGTCTGCATTTCCCCCCTGCTCTTTCTAGTGTTAAAATATAAGGAAAAGGACCAATTCCACAATTATCTAATTAAATAAAGCTTCATTTAGTACTGGCCAGGAAGATGGACACTGGCAAGGTCCATACCCAGGATCCCCAGAGAATGGCCCTGAATTTAGGTCAATCAGGTGCTCATAAAGGCAAACCCCTACAAGGCTATGGTACTTCCTGCCTTCATCCAATCAGGGCTAAGCAGACATCCTGACATATTTCCTGCCTACATATCTCCCACCTATTTGTGATGAAGTACATCCTGTGCAGTTGAGGAACCCAACCTTGCTTAGTGAAGTGAATACATGGAACACATGTGACTTTTTATCTCTCAAGAACCACAGGCCCCAGCATTTCAGGAAGTTATTTGTCCTTGGGCAAGTGGGGCTCACAGGCCAACTTTTGCCCTTACGTCCTGCCCCACCTTAAGTTGCTGTAGCAGGTACCTGTTTATATTTGATCTAATAACCATCAGTTTAATGGCATCCAAAGTGGAATTTATGTACCTAGTTAAGGCTTTAATGATGCCAATAGTAACGAGCCCTGTGATGGCTGACATCAAGTCACTATGTGTCTCATGGCTTCTATTGCTGTGAAGAAACACCATGACCATGGCAACTCTTTTTCTTATTTAATTTTTTAATTCATTTTACATATCAACCGCAGTTCCCCCTCCCTCCTTGAAAGATAAAAAGTCACGTGTTACATGTATTCACTTCACTACTCCTGCTCCCCCCACCTTCCCACCCCCACCCCATCTACTCCTCAGAGAAGACAAGGTATCCTATGAGGAGTCAACTAAGCCAGGTATATCAAATTGAGGCAGGACATAGTCCCTCCCCCTGCATTAAGGCTGAGCAAGGGAATCCTATCATAGGGAATGGGCTCCAAAAAGCCAGTTCATGCACTAAGGATAGATCCTGTTCCCATTGCCAGGGGTGCCACAAACAGACGAAGCCACAGAACCCATATTCAGGGGGCCTACTTTGGTCCCATACAGACTCCCCAGCTATCAGTCCAGAGTCCATGAACTCCCACTACTTTGGATCAGCTGTCTCTGTGGGTTATCATGATGATCTTTATCCCCCTGGCTCATTGACTGGATTCCAGGAGCTCAGCCCAGTGCTTGGCTGTGGATCTCTGCATCTGCTTCCATCAGTTACTAGATGAAGGTTCTATGATGACAATTAGGGTAGTCACCAATCTGATTACAGGAAAAGGTCAATTCAATCAGCCTCTTCACCATTGTAATGAGTCTTAGTTGGGATCATCCTTGTGGATTACTGGGAATTTCCCTAGCAACAGGTTTCTCCCTAGCCCAGTAATGGCCTCCTCTATCAAGCTGTCTCTTTCATTGCTCTCCCTCTCTGTCCCACCTCCAACTTGACCATCACGTTCCCTCATGTTCTCATTCTCTATCCCTCCCCTCTTCCCCCCTGCCCTCAGTTTATCCAGGAGATCTTATCTATTTCCCCTTCCTAGGGTGATCAACCATGGCAACTCTTATAAAGGAAAACATTTAATTGAGGTGGCAGCTCATAGTTTCAGAGGTTCAGTCTATTATCATCATGGCGGGGAGCATGGTGGCTGGGAGTACAGCAGCATGAAGGCAGACATGGTGCTGGAGGTGTTGAGAATTCTTACATCTCTACTCAGAGGCCACAGGAAGTGGTCTGAGACACTGGCCAGTACCTTGAGCATATATAAGACCCCAAAGCTTGCCTCCACAGTGACACACTTCCTCTCACAAGACCACACCTACACCATAAGGCCACTCCTCCTAATAGTGCCACTCCCTTTGGGGGGCCATTTTCTTTCAAACCACCATACTATGAGAATGAGAACTAGTCATGGTTCATCTTGGGTGCCCCCCCTTTTTTTCTGCAATGTTGTTTTTGAAAACAGCCAAATTATCTCTTATGATTCTTGAGTGATTTTCATAGAAACAACAAATTTCTCTTAGAGCCATATAATGTCTCCTTGTTCTACATAGGACAAGCCAAGTGCCCTATCACATTATAGAACTATTTCAGCTAAGAAATCTACCTTTTGATAGATCTTGGCCTATTGGTTTTAATGGGTACCTTTCCTGGTATGCCAATAGGCTCTTTAGGTAGTCACTTTGTCCCCTATACCAGGAAGTTTCCTTTCGACCTAATTGTTTGGGTCGAAGCATCACCCCATCCCCTGGCCTCCATATACCCAAAGAGTCTGGAATGTTTGGGTTAAGGCTTTACTCCAGTCCCTGGCATCCATATATCCAAAGAGTCTGGAATGTTTGGGTAAAAATTTCATTCCAAGCCCCCCTCCCCTGGGAGTTGCTTCAGTCCAGACTCCATCCCCAAGAAAGCCTGCCAAACGATGACCCCCTCCCCAGAGATGCTCAAGATCACTCCCACAGGGTATTTAAACAGCAACCCAGAGAACAAACACATGGTTTTTTGATCTTCCTTCCCCATCTCTTTTCTGAGTTGCTAGAAGGCCATCCAGGAGCCCTGGTATCCGTTAAACCTGGGCTTTTTCTAATTTGGTTTGATTTGGTCTGATTTGGATTATCATGTCAGTGGAGAGGTTTATCGGGCCACAAAACTTTTCACTAATATTAGAGCCTGTTGAGGATATGAGGGGACGTTCTCTCTTAACTACTTCCATTGAAATGAGGACGTTGTTGTAAGGCTCAGGAAGGATGGAATGCTAGTCAAAGGCCGAGAAGAAATTCAGGCAGTGGGGCATTCATCAGAAGCATCTGGTTAGCTGACCCAGGTGAAGAGACAGGGAGCAATCACATTGACTAGATGGACTTCAGTAAGTCCAGGGCTCACAGCCATTGGGAGCAGTTTGTAGTCAGCAGCTGATTCCTGGATGGAGTCTGTCAGCCAAGTGGAAATCTGCTGAAGCAAATATAGCCCAGGGAGAGAAGGTAAGATTAGGAAGTTAAAGAAAACCATACATTTGGAAGTTTCAGGAAGTTTTATAGTCCTGGAAGTTGGGGAAAGGGAGCAGTCCCAAGACCAGGGGAGAGAGAAATCATGCCCTCAGTGCCCTCAGGGAAATGCAGGTGGGGAAACTTAGTCTGTACTAATCTAGAGTCCATTTAATTTGTAGGAAGTAGATCAAAATCTCATGTCCCCCCCCCGACATCCTGATGCTTACTTACATGAATTTTTTATCTAAAGAAGGGATAAAAGTTGTAGATATATGGACATTACCACTCTTTGTAATCCATATTGAAATCCTTATTGCAGAAAAAGCAGCTAAAAGGTGTCATGCCTTTGAGCCATAGCAGAATCTTTAGTTTAAAAGGCATGAACATTTTCCTCTGTCCAGAGAGCAGGGCACATAGATTTGACAGACACTTTTAGCACTGTGAGAAGCATCTTCAAGTCCATGCTCGGAAGACAACCAAAGGAAATTTAAAATCTTAAGCTTGTGGCCAACAATGGTAGTCAATGCTCTGTCAGCTCAGCAGAGCTCCATGGATCACTGTTAAAACTCCGGACTGCCCAAATAGAGGGGGAAAGAAATCTGAAACGTTCATTTTTGTTACCTCGGGCTATTTTCCTATACTGACACAACTTGCATTTACAAACCTTAAAGCACTAGCTTTCCCATCCTCCGACACTTTCTTAGACCTTCAGCTTACTTAAGTTTTTACCTTCTCCATCTAACCATTTACCAGAGATATGAGTAGCTATTACTGAGAGCAGTTATTGCAAAAACAAGCTCTTTTAAATCCCATTGTCTTGCTTTATTCTCCATTCTCTGTCACAGTAACTACCTGACATGGAACAGAAGTTTTGGAGGAAACCTTTAAACAAACATGCTTGGGTTTAGAGGAGGGAAGTCATAACCCAACTCTAGAACCAGCTTTCCAATAAAAAGAACTTTATTATTATCCATACTCAAAAGACATTAATCCCTGCTAAACTGAATCCAGTGACCAGAAATCCCAGAGATGAATTCTGAGCCCTGACACTCAAAGCAGCCTCGGAAAGTGGCATTAGCAGTGGGGGCTGACAGCTGGCAGCAGCAGAAAAAGGCAAAAAAACAACCAATAAACACAGAAAGTTAACACACTCAAGGAGATAATCAGAAACAAGCCGTGCAGTGGCCACCATCATTCAAACATTCACCTGAGCCTGACCCATATTTGTCTTGTCTCCCATGTTTGCCATAAAACTTATGAACACACCAGAAAATATAGACCCATCTGCACACATAAAACAGACAGACAGAATTTCCAAACATCCAGATTCAGGAAGGCCAGCAATGTCTCACTTTTTGCCCTGAATGGGAGTAAAAGGGTTTTATAGTTGGAGAATGAGAGAGGGATAATATTTGACTAGAGAGGGGTCTTGAGTATCCCATACTTGGCAATACACCTGGAAGGCCAGCAGGGGACAAGGTATGTTGGGTTGTGTGATCTGAAGGGGAATGAGGAGGGTAGCAGTTGGTGAGCCTGTGGTCAAGAGGATGGGGGAGTGAAGGAAATAGAGATTCCAACTTTGGCTTTTGGATTTTTATTGCTGTGAAAAGACACCATGACCATAACAACTCTTCCAAAGGAAAACATTTAACTACATTTAACTAGAGCTGGCTTACAGTTCAGAGGTTCAGTACATTGGCATCATGGTGGGAAGCATGGCGGCATGAAGGCAGATGTGGTGCTGGAGAAGTAGCTTAGAGTTCTACATCTGCATCCTCAAGCAGCTTTCAGAGAGAGAGGGAGAGGGAGAGGGAGAGGGAG
>LOJH01047019.1:2401-13293 GCA_001685095.1 Ellobius talpinus
TGTGTGTGTGTGTGTGTGTGTGTGTGATGCATTGGTCACAGCAGAACATTACAAGCCTCTGTAATCACTAGCTTATTAACTTGAGACAGTGTCCGACATCACCAGAAACTATTTCTGCTTGGCTAGTTGGCTAGTTCCCAACCTCAGGGGATAAAAAGCAGATTTTGCCTTGCCCAACTTTTACTTTAATACTGAGAATTTCATCCAAAGCTCTCATGCATTCAGAGTAATCTCCCTTACTCACTGAGCCATCTCTGGAGTACCCAGAACACCATATCTTAAAATGGATAATTTGTAGCATTATATTTCAATCTGAACCAAGGGTGATGCTGGCTAGCCTCACACATGCCATATTTTGTTTCCCCTGCCACATCATTCTTGTCATGCTATTTTCTTGAGAAGAAACAGATGATGAGTTATTGTCATGTTGAGGCTGAGGAGATGTAGACTTTCTCTGTAAATCAGCCTAACAAGTTGTCATTTTGCCAAAATGTCTCATCTCTTATCACTCACTCATAGGACTCGGAATCATCTGAGCTAGAGCTCCTTCGGGCTGTGAGGCTCTCTGATTTATTAGGGTCTTTTGTTAATAGCTATGTGACTTGACAAAAGAACAAGTGCTTTTTCATGAAGCTTGAAAGGGTCAGTTGTGGCAATGCACACCTATTTTTCAGAGTGACAACTGGAAGATTGTAGGATTTGCTTCCTGTGTAAAAATCACAATTTTCCTTCTTTGCCTACCTCCACACAACAGAAGACAGACATGGACCGGGCTGTGCAGATTGATTACGGCTGCTACTATCAAAATTCTAATAGAAAGGACTGAGGAGTACATCAATGGCACACAATAGCTGTGGTACCTCGTTACTTCCCTCTATGGAAACAAATTGAAATGCACCCATTATCATCCTTTTAATCAGTAGTGAAATGTTCTTTGCCCTGTGTGTAAGGAAATGATTGAAATTTGAGAGACTTTACTGTTTATTATCTTTCTTATACATTCATTTATAATGGGAGCTGAGTCTAGGTCTCCAGTCACATGAGCAAAGCTCTCATACCCTCTTCCTGAGAGACTAAGGCAGACAGACAAATGGTTGAGATTTTATGCACAAGAACTAAGAGGAAACAATTCTAGTTGTATGAAAGGCCAATGATAGTGTGGTAAAGTCAGTCTGCTCAGCAATGATTGGTTCAAATTTAGAAAGACGTCAATGCTTTCATTTATTTCTCCTGAGCATTTTAGCAACCATGTGTTTTTATCTGGTGGTGATGTCAAAGAATAGAGCCTTTGATTACCCAGAAACTGAGTTTTCACAAAAGGTTCAGAAAACATATTTTTGTGGCTTTCCTCTATTGCTATAGGAAGCATTGCATCTGTACCATCAGTCCAAAGTTGTGACAACCCATATTCAAGATCCCCAAATGCTGAGGTGAGTGGAGGTTATCAAACAGAAAGACATTCATGGTGCCCTCTCACCTTCTGCCTGATACCCAGTTTCCTTCTTCCTTGTTGTTAAGAGAACCCTTAGGACAAATGGATTCTGTTTTCATGGACATGTTTCTGTGTTTCTGCTATTCCTCACTCCCTTTCTTTTTGCTCCGACCAGCTAAGTGTTGTCAGTGTTTCTGTGAGTCCACTGAAGGAAGCGGTGATGATGCTTTGGCTTGTCAGAGGAATATGCATCATCTTCAGTGCAATACCTGAAGGAAATGTCTTTATGTGGTTTTTATATTTGTTTGGGGTTTATTGATGATCCTTTGGTCTTAGCATCCCCAGTGCCAGAATTACAGCTAGATGCCTCCCAACCCACCTTAGGAACTATTAAGTTAGAAATACAAACAGATGAAGGTAGTGAAATAGTAGCTTATATGAAGTAATTTTTGAGATTTTTTTCAGACTCAAAATATTTGACAGATTTGTGAACTGATTGAATTCCAAATGACAGTGAACTGAATTGCATCCTGGTGAAGTGGTATTGCTCAAATTAAGACCACTATACACTTTCTATTAATACTCTTTTACTTATAGGTTTGGATGAGTAGCTCTTTACATTTCCACAATAAACCAGAGTGATATGAGGTGAATGAATGTGTTCCCCAATACTATGTCTAAAAATAATGGGAGTATTTTAATCTACCTGTTTAGGACAAGCAGGACCTGAGCTTTTCTTCCTGAGTACTTTGTCGAGGTAACTGGTTTAATACAGCAATGATTAGATTCTGTTATCTTTGCTTTAAAAAGATGCAAAATTTAAATAGCAAAAATGTTCATTGGTATCTGAATTTTCTTATGTTTAAAAGTAATGCTCTTGTCAATTTACTTTATATTCTTATGGCAAATAGCCATTCTTTAAAAATAAATAGATGAATTTACAAAATTTAAACCCAAAGTCCTTAACAGTGTATCAGAGATATGAGATGTTCTAGGTTTAACATATCCCAGAAACACAAGCGACTTAGTGCATCTGTATGGGTTTGCTATACATTTATCAGGGATCAGACCTAGAGCTTGGGCAGTTGTGGAATAAGTTGTATTTCTGCATAAACCTCAGTGGCATTTCACTCTCCTTTCTCAGCTGTAATTTAGACAGGTGTTCTTTTTTATATAAAATATGCAGATTTCCAGGCTGCATTCCAGACCAATTATGTCAGAATTTGCTAAGCAACACTGCTCAGGCAGTGATAACACCTCTTGTCAACTAAATCTAAATTTCAGAATTGTTGAATTGAATTATCTTTTACTTATGGTTAGAAAATTCTGATTAATGGTCTCAAGTCTTTATTACTATGAAAATTTTCACTAGTCCTTTCTCTGCTTGCAGTGACTGACAACCTAAAATCTAGTAAAGAGTCCACACTGGTAACTGCTGTATAAGATTAGACAATAGGTCAGTGCATTTTCATTAGCCTTGGACAACTCTCCTCTGGCTTTTCATCTTTCATTTATGAATTTTATAAAACTAAAAGAATTATCTGAGCCAAACACATGTGTACAGATGATTTTACTAATAAACACCTGAACCAAGACAGTATTAAATAATTAATTCAGTTTTCCCGTAAATCTGTAAGTTTATTATATGTAGCTTAAAAACAATGGAAAAGATCCCAGAAAATTACACAAAATTTCCTTATGACATATCAGAAAATGAAACACTCTCAAAATTCATTATATAATCTGTTAGCAGATTACTATGTATTTGGGGATATTTGAGAAATTAATATTGAAATTAAAACAATATTTTCATTTTTGCAAGACTCTTCAGTGGCAACCAATGAGAGTGTAGTAGTTTCTTTGTCTATATTAGTCATACTAGCTTAGAGAGTAAGCATTGAAATCCCAGAGTGTCTATCGTGTTATATGCATACGTACATAAATGTACATGCTCAAATATTTGGAGTATGCACAGTACCAAATATATAATCTGTAGATCCAGTAAAAGCTGAAAATTGTAGTTGTTTTAAAAATGAGTAAACATTCCATGACAGTAGTAGCAGAGCCGTGAGCCAACCACAGGGCACATCTACACAGGACTTCATGAGTGCCTGCATACAAACCATGCAATATCCTTCCCTGTGCAAAGACTGAAGAGGGTACAAAGAGGAGGTAAGTGTCTCTTTCTAGTGTTTACTGACTGTAACATGGCCATGACATGACGAGAGAACATAGTGTACTTAATGATGATACTCTACATTGTATCTAAAAATCGTAGAAAGTTGGAGGTAAGAATAAGCATGAGAAATGATGGGCAGCCTGAAAAATGTTTCTTTGCAGCACAGGGTAGCAAGGAACTTATTTGGATTCATTGCTGAATTCCATTACTGAATAATGAAACACTACAGAAATGCTCTGGCAAATAGAAAACCTTGATTAAATAATTTAGAAGTGATAAAACTGGCCCTCTTCTACTTCAAAGTTTAGAAAGTATTTTTAGTTTGAGTATGCTATTAAATGAAGATAATTTTTCTTATGTCTTATAACCTTTTTATAATTTATTTTCCTTTTTAAAACAAATGCCATTCTTTTGCAAATGTTTGAATAGAAATACAATGTTTTTAAAAATTACTGTGGATTATGTTTATTTTATTATATTTTATGTATATTAACTCGGTCACTTGAATTTGGAGTATTTTTGTGTTGATCTTCCTTTGGGCTGTGATACCCCATTGGAAACCATAAAGGATTACCAAATTTTAAAGATCAATGTTGTATGTTTATTGCAATATGGTTCTTAAACTCTCTATGTAAGTCAGAAATGGTTGAAAATTGGCTGATTGATATGGAGCATTTCTTTGTACTCATAGCTTATAGTTCCTTAAGGTCTGTTACTCATGAACTTCATTATCTTGGTCAGTTCTGGCTGATAGAAAAAGTGTCCTAGACTAGGTAGTTACAAGCTACACACAGCAGAAGCCTATTTGTCTAGCAATGAGAAGCTGGGATTAGGTTCCTCTGTCACTAAAGTTACTGTTCACCTGATGGTATTTTGTTTTCTGCGTGCTCTATTGTATTTATGTGCTGCATCCAGCCTGCCTCCAGCGAAGGGAAGAAGAATGAACTGGGGCAGCAAAGGAAAGAAGAAAGGACAAACACAGACACACGGAGAAGCTGGCATCAGGTGGACAGGGTTCTCTGATGAAGACGTCACAACCCCGGGTAGATCAGTGTGTTTACCATATGCAGTTGAAAGGGGAGGCAGAGTTGACTGCGTACAGCTGAATAGTGAGGCAGGGTTATTGTACGCTGGTGAATCTGGAAGCAGATTCAGTTAGTTGCATTAGAAGCAGTCTCTGTACAGGAATTGTCTTCACAACATAAATATCCTGGGCGGGGGACTGCAGCAGACATTTTCTGTACACTCTATCAACATACGGGGATCATACGAAGGCCTTGTCATTCCTCTGAGCCTCACCTAAGGTGAGTGCTTTAAAGCTTCCCATGGACCTGAGCTTCAGGCCTTGACACGGCCAGCTCACGGCTCATGTCAATAACACACATCTACTGAGGACTTCACATACTCAACGATCTCTCTGCTACCTACACTTACACATTTAGATTTTATTAAATATAGCCCCTAGAAGAACTTTGCTCTCTGTGGCACTCTTAGACTGGGCATTTTCAAGGCAACCTAATTCTTTATCCACACATGGTGCATTCTGAACTACTTTAGTTGTATCTTAACTTTCAGAAAAACATTTAAACTAGGAAACTACAGCAATAGAATTGATTTTGCCCCCCAAACTGAGTGGCAGTTCCTGGAAGAATGTGTTGGACATGGAATTATTTGACTTTTGCTGTCGCTGCCACATGGATGGAAACAATTCATACCCAATAAACCCAACTCTGTTCTCAATTTTACTTCAAATTCTAAACACAGTTCAATAAACACACACCTCTAATCCCAGCACTGGGGAGGCAGACACAGGCAGATCTTTGTGAGTTCAAGGCAAGCTTGGTCTACAAGAGATTGTTCTAGAATAGCTAGGTCTGTTACACAGAGAAACCCTGCCTCAAAAAACAAAAACAAATTTCAAGTATTTTGTGTATATATTGAGTGGTTGAATTTGTCCAAAAATGAGTATGACAGAAATTGATAAAGATAAAAGCAGAATACAAATGTTCTGCCCACTAAAGGAGTTCTTCTCAAGCTGTGGGTCACAACCCCCTTGGGGGTGAATGAACCTTTCACGAGTCACCTAAGATCATCAGAAAACACAGATATTTATGTTATTCCAAAGCGGTAGCAAAATTACAGCTATGAAGTAGAGATGAAAATAACTTAATGGTTGAGGGTCACCACAATACGAGGAACTGTATGAATATGTCACAGTATTAGGAAGGTTGAGAACCATTACACTAAAGCATTTAGTCTTGAAAGTGCCTAGAGGGGCTCTACATCAGTGAAAACTCCTTCTGGATTTTGACATATAAAAATGTTGAAAAGATGAGAGTATTCGGGCACAAGTAAGAGAATAGTGAAGAAGACCTCAGAGTACAGTCGAAAGCCTTAGCAGAAAGACAATAAAATCTAATTTGATCTTTGATGGAGATGAGAGAATATTGAGTTTTAATTGAATCAGTGAACACATGCTGCTTTGACCCCCTTGATTCTGAATTGGTCCTTAATAACAGTTTAGGAAGAATCATATTCTTTTATGACACCTATCTATCAGTCACTTCCTTTAGCTAGTGAAGCAGAAGGTCTGGGCTTAAGGGCATCATCCAACTCATGTTCTCTTAGAATGTGGCAGAATTAATAAGTGCTACTAAAATGAACAGCCAGTGCCATGTGGGCCAATGATTACTCAGATTATTTTATTTCCATTTTTCCTAGCATTTCTGTCCTCCTTTCTTTCCTTTCACATTTAGCATCTCAACTCTACATCAGAGAGTGAAAATAGAAAGCTACAAAATTAATAAAACAATCAGTATGAATTAATCTAAAATAGGAAGGAAATACTAAGTGGCTTAAATTCAAAACAGAGAGATTCTACAGAGCATCTGTGAAGATGGAGTGAGGCAAAGGTGACAATGCTTGGCAAATGCTACATTGCCTTGGAAGACACTGGCATTATTGGGGAGTTATTTACAATATGATGGTCCTCATCAATCAGTATTACTTTTAGAGAGCTTAAATTGTTTCATTATACTCACTGTATTACCCAGAGCCTATAATTGTATTTTCACTTTTTCTTGACTTTTTACCTAGGGCATGTATGTAGTACAGACTTTTCTTAAGGCATAAACTTTACATAATTTGGTAGATTTGTATTGAGTCTGGTTTTAGCTATCTTTTTAAAGTGCATTTGGTATTTTCTTTGTGGTTGTATATATCAGTAGACAGGCCAGTTAAGTTTCCAAACACATTTCCCCTTTGTTTTTAATAAGGAACCATACACTCTGTCAATAAATCTCACCTCCAGTGTAAGTCCTAATTAGAATTCTCCAATCAAGCCTCAGTCTCAGCTGTAAACTGGAATGCCCCTAAAGACCTTCTAAACTAACAGATGTAATTCTCCATAAGAATCATGGAGAAGTATAACACTTGGTCATTGGAGAATTACAAATAAATAGAAAATTACCACAGTGGAGTCTACAGCATCCACAGGACTGAGAGTCACCATTCTATGGGAACTATTTGATTTCACATTCTTTTGGTTTAAAATCTTGGGTTGAAGATTTTAAGGTCATTGTCCAAGCTACGTGGCCCTTTAAGAGTGGACATGAGCTTGTTTCTAAACTTGAGGACAGAGAGAAAAATGCTATTCATATCTTAATGAAGACTCTTCTGTTTAAACCAAAGGAAGCCAAGTTGGGGTGTACCTCTTTGTCAGATTCATTGTTCAATTGTGGGTATAGTACTGGATTGAATCTCTAGTACAGCAAAAATGGGGGAGGATTAAGTATGAGAAAGAGAATGAATGGCACAGATACAGACCTAGTATCATGGCATTAGAAAACACACCAAAACTACAAATCTACCCTAGGACATAGTCATAAATTCAAATACGTACTTTGCCCTTTATGATTATCATTTGTTGGATATCAGGACCAACCTTTCTCTGTCCATCTTGCTACAACACACAAATGAAACACAGTGAAGAAAAAAAATAGGATTCTAGAAGCGGTGACTGGATTTTTCCATCTCTAACAAATTCAGCTTCGCAGTTAGCATTACGTATTTCGAACTAACCAACTAGCTTCCTCCCATTCGGGGCTCTTTTGAATTCTGTCCTTGAGCTAACAGTTTGTTGTTCCTACTGTCAGGAATGAATTGTGTCTGTGACAGTTCTCTTACCTTACCACAGATGTCTTCTTAACCATAATTTACCTGTGTGTGTATGTATGTGAATTAAAGCAACAACTTCCCTATCAATTTTACTTATTTCCCTTAATTTGTTGCTCTTGTTGAAAATAGTTTTCTCTTCAGCACACTTTTCATTTACACCCCTTGGACCATTGCTCATAAAGGAAATTCTCTAAATGCAGTTAAAGATAAAAGATGACCACCATCACACACTGAAGTTTTAATGACTTGTTCCTGTGCATGTGTGTGAGAAATCATCTA
The DNA here is from genome assembly GCA_001685095.1 of Ellobius talpinus. Taxonomy (NCBI): domain Eukaryota; kingdom Metazoa; phylum Chordata; class Mammalia; order Rodentia; family Cricetidae; genus Ellobius; species Ellobius talpinus. The sequence continues at coordinate 10,468 of LOJH01047019.1, forward strand.
GCAAAACCTGTTTTGTAATGAAATGTTGAATATTCCATGTAATTTACCTAACACAGTACAGTGTGCAATATTGGTGTTTAGCCTAATGAGTGAATTGTTAACTGGGAACTGTGGCTTTCTGTAACTCAGGCATCTTGAGAGTCGTGTCCCGTGTCATTAGCCTTGGTAAAGATCAACATCCACAGTATGGTTTATACAAAAGTATATTGTTTTTGAACCATTATAAAGCCATAAATCTTCAGCCAGATGACTTTCAGTTCAAGAATGTATTCTGAAATATTGAGAAATGAATATTCCACCATAAAATTCTCTCACTGCAAAATGCATACAATTAATTTCAGCATATCTGCATCTCTTATGTCTATCATCTATCTATACATTCTTATCGAATTTATTTATGTAGCTATATAGTTTTGTTTTAGGAAAATTCCCAATGCTACAATAATGCAAAAGAAATTAAAAGTAGTTCTCCCAGTATAGTTGATAAAAGCCATGTTTCATCATGAAAATTATACTGTGTTCCAAACTTCAGAGCAAAATACTTGGTATTTTTGAGCTGGGCAAACTCAGCCCAATAGTTTGTTCAAAATTATTGACAGCTTAAAGTGTAGTTGAGATCTTTGTTGGCACCAGATGAGGGAATTGTAGTTACAGTTCTGACGGTTGTCGGCGCCATTTATTCTATTCTGCGGTCTGGCACCAGTCACTGGCACATGCGGATGAAAACAATAAACAATCATGTCCAGAAACTGTAAGCAGTGCTTCTGGCAGAGGTGGACAGCTGAGTTGTCAGGTTTCCAAGGGTCAGGATGGCCGTGGGCTCTTCTGCTGATTTCCTCAGGCTCTTAAGACGGCTGCAGTAGTTTGTAGTCCCTACTTCAGTTTCATGCACAGTTGGTGGAGAAAACTATGACGCTGAATAAAGTCTCAGAAACAGCAATGGTTTTTCAGATGCTTAGCTTATTTGGCTTCCCATGGTCAAAGCATTACTGATATAACAATAAATACATAGATCAGTGAAATTCTATTTTTTATTTTAAAAATAATTTTTTATCAAATTAAAAAAATCAGCACCTATACATAAACATTTATATTGGCTAGAAATGGTTACAGGGATGAGTATCATCAATCTCTAGACACATGTCTGGTCCCCCTTCCCAAAGCCTTTCCTTGTAAGAACCTACCTACACCGATGCAAACACACCTGTTTGAATGTTGGTTTGTTTTTCTAAAGATTTTAATTTTTAATAAAGTCTGAAAGTAAGAATGAAATGTATATTAATTTGTTTTCCCATAGGTTTTAATTTGCTATGAACTCTGAAAAGTGAAATTAAAATACATGTTACATTGTTTTCCTGTAGATTTTAATTCTTAATAGTCAAAAAAGTAAAAATAAAATGCACATTGTATTGTTTTTCTATAGGTTTTAAATTTTAATGAAGTCTGAAAAATTAATTTAAAATGTATTTTCTTTCTGAAAAGATACATTAAAATACCTGTGCTCGATCAATTAGTCAAGTTAATTATCTAAAACAATATCATCAGAAAGTATAAAAGGAGACTCAATTATAGCAGGTGAGTAAAGAAAAGCTTCAAAATAATTGACAGTCGAATCTACGGAAGAGCAATGTCTTTTCTCTGTTCTGCTACTTTGGGGGTAATAAAAGATACACACACTCCTCAGGCTGAGTCATGTGTTATTTCTAGAAGACTGCTTGTACTTTTTGGCGAAGTCGGAATGAAGAGGTCACCATCACTCATACTGAATAAATGTTTCTTGATAGCACCTGCTCTGCCATGAACCTATAACTAAAGAGTTCAGAAAGCAGGCTATCATTTGTCTTCTGGATATGAGAAATATCCACAAACAGAAGTTGGTGTCTTGCCTAGAGCATCTTAAAAGCAGAGGGAAGCAGGGGGACAGCAATGGAGAAAACCTACTTTATCAATATTGGCTGTGGAAGATCTATGAGTTTCTGAAGAAGCAAATGGATCTAACAGATAATAATTTATAATGGACTGTCTTGATTAACTTCTTCTAAATCATCTGGTGATGAGAGGGTGCCAGTCATGAGAGAATGTGAGATGTGTCAGTGGGAGAAGCAAGTGAAGTTTTCTAGAGAGCAACTATAGGGCACAGGACAATGTTATACACACTGTGAATTTGTCATGAAAGAATCGCTCTTTTGGTTGTATGCTGTTGGGCAGTTGGTGTGAGCATCCTGCATTCATACATCCTCCAGCACCAACAGGAAGAGATTCTGAAGCAGAGGAGTGGAAAGAGGGAGAGATAGAGATCACATTGAGGAAGAGGACCCTAGGCATCCCCCCCGTAGATCTCCAAGCTGTCACCCAGGCTGGGGCAGGGAATGAGGAAGAAGTGTTGCAATAGGTGCAATTCAGGTTTCATTCATACCTAATAATGAATTATTTGAAATATTCAAATATCCAATAAAAATGTCTGTTTTAATGAGTTCCAAAAGCTATGGCATCTTTCCTGTAGTGGGAAAAGACACTATTATTATAATCAGAGATATAAAATAGTGTTGTCTCAGGATTCTGTCCTGCCTGGTTCCCACAGTCATTAAGTCCCAAAGAAATCACACAGAGGTCTACATTAACTATAAACTGATTAGCCTAGTAGCTCAGACTTCTTATTAACTCTTTTAACTTATATTAGCCCATTATTCTTCTCTACGTTAGCCACATGGCTTGTACCTTTTATTGGCAAGGCAGTCACATCTTGCTTGTTCTGTGGCTGGGTCAGGACTTCAGAGGAATGGGCTTCCTTTTTCCCAGAATTCTCCTGTTCTCCTTGACCTGCCT
>LOJH01047022.1:0-13292 GCA_001685095.1 Ellobius talpinus
AAGAGCAGGCAATGCTCTTAACCTCTGAGCCATCTCTCCAGCCCCCTACTTTTTAAAGCATAGACCAGGACAAGGAGGTAAAAGTGGTTTGATGTTCACTCCAGGCTAACTAAAGACAGCTGAGTGGAAGTTCAGGCACCATAAAATTAATAAGATCACCGCTGCACTCTGTTGCAGGTTCAGGAACAACTTGGGGAGAAATCTGTGATGCACAGAGCAGCCAGCTCAAGTGTGCATCTATCATTTTCTCCACTGACGTCTTCTAGCATTTTCTTTCACAGTGTATTTACTGGATTCCTAGCTTGCCAAAGTTGCTTCCTAAGCCTGAGTGGCACTGGGTTTTTAGAGACATCGAGACCAATTTTGTTTGCTAAATAAATTCCAGGGTAGAATACTTTGACTTAGGCCCAGGCCAGGCAATAATTCTTACGTAAGCTGTAAAACAATAGTTTTTATCTTATCTGAGGGACTCACCACATGTGTGTGTGTGCATGTGTATACGCGTGTGTATTTTACTGCCAAAAGAAAATAAATGGAATCAGCACACACATGATAACGCGCTCTTTGCTAACTCATACTAATTGCTGGGCTAATTGATGTTTGTTGAACTTTCTCCGTTTCATTGAGTGATTAGGTACAAGGCTAACAGTTGACATCTGTAGGCGCTTAACTGGCGTCTGTAATTACTGTTAATGTTAAATAATTGTTAGTTAATTGGAGTGGTAACTGACTGAATGGAATCCAGATTGTGGAGCAGAAAAGAAACCTAGTTAAATAAACATACATTTTTGGGAGAAAACAACATGTTTTTCTCCCCCCTGTAGATGTCAGAAACTAGAAATAACCCAGAAGAAGCATGGAATAGCCCACAAGCTTTCCTGTAGGAAGGAAGTCACGCCTGGGGCTGGAAGATGTGTTAGGATGCCTCACTAAAGAGGAAGGAGGCTTTGGTCTTCAACACCTTTCAGTACCTGTCTGCCAACACAGACTTGGTGTTTTAATAGGAATCATTGTTATCACAATGGCCTGCTGTGATTGCCTTCCTCTCCCAGGCATTAGACCAGTGTCTAAAGGAAAAACACTGCATACCCATACCCATGAATGGGCTGAAGGGGGCGTTGAGGAGCAGTCAAGCTTTTCAGGCAAAACTGCCAGGTGTAAGGGAAACTATTTCAGACAGAGGATGCAGGAACTGCCCAATAGAGGAAGTGAAGGGCTTTCTAGTGGGCTCAGAAACAAAACACAGTGTCTGAACGTTCATGAAAAGAATCTGCTAGGGGCTGGAGAGATGACTCAGCTGGTAAGGTGCTTGCCACACAAGCAGCACAGAGTTCGGATCCCCAGCACCTACACAGAGGTAGGTGTGCTGAAGCTCTCCATAATCAGCCCTGGGCACAGGGGAGACAGACTGGTGGATCTCTGGGACTTACTGGTCTGTGGATGCAGTCAGACTCAGAGATTTTGTCTCAAAACAAAAGGTGGAGAGCAACTGATAAAAATACTGAACATCGATTTCTGGCCTCAACATCCACAGACATACAATGTATTGCATAGTAACGGGTTCCCGAGTGGTCACGGGGACACGCATGATCTGAGGAGCTGGCCTTCTTCCTTCTGCAAGGTGGCAGGGTGACCAATGCTGGACCTTCAAATACCACTAAGATCATCTTAGATGCTCTCAATGACTTACAACTAAACGCTTGTGGTGGGATCTAACTCCAGCCTCTATTTCCTCTTCCTGCCCACCCACAAGTCCCTCAGAGGGTCAGGGGGCAGCGGCTGGATAAATGTATTGATTGAGTGAGGAGGCTGGGGAGAGGGTTGAGTTTCAAGAAGGCTGAGGAGATGGCTGTAAACTAACCACACAAGTATGAGGACCTGAGTTTGATGCCCAGCACCCATATAAAAGTTATTCATCCCAGCCCTAGGAAGATGAAGACAGGAGAGGGGCCCCAGCCACCTAAGCCTAATCTGTGAGCTCCAGGGCCAGTGAGAAAGCCAATCTCACACAATACAGTGGAGAATGGGCAGGGAAGACACCCGGCAAAGGCATCTGGCTTCCACATGTGCGTACACACTTGTGTATCCAGAGAGAAGCACTTTCTCCCCACGTGGGTGGAATATTTCTGGTCTGCCGCTGGTAATTTTACACTAGCAGGACAAGGCATCTGTTTCCCAGAATTCTCTAGGAATAATTCTATACAACAGCTTCTGTATGTGAGAGTCAGACTTCCACGGGAAGGCCAATTTCCATGACAAAAGGGGCCTGATTGCGTGCTATTTGTGGTTTGGGGTGGGAGAAGAACGAACTACTTCTAACTCCTTTGTCTCACATCAAGCACCAATTACCCTTCAACACTATTTAATTCTCCACATGTAAGACATTTCTATCTCTCAAAACCCCAAGAAAGCCAGCTCTGAAACAGAACGCACACGCGCGCACACAAACACACTCCCCAAGGGAGAAAAATAAAAAATGAACAATATTCTACCTTCTCCTTATCTGGGATTTCAGAGTCGATAAAAACAGAACTCATTGGCAAAGACTAAACTTGGTTCAGTTTACTGTGACACCCGTCAGGTTTGAACTTGACATGACAGTCTTTCTTATTCTAAACCCAAGACACCGCAAGGGGTTGTAACATGGGCTCCTGTGTCCATGATAAAGGGGTATTGAGCTTTAAATCACATTTTCCTCTTAAGCTATTCCACAGTCAACTGTACTGTTTTTAGGTGTGTAAACTACTTTAGGGGACAGACTTTACTCAAGACACAATGTTGCCTTTTTTGTATTCAAAGAATCCTCTCCCTAACAAACACAGTTAACACTGTCACTATTAGAAACTTACTATGCATGAAGTTGTTTGCAATACCTTAGTTTATTTTTGAGACAGGACCTCTGGTTGGTTTTGGTCTCATTTTATAACTCATTATATTGCAGAGGGTGATCCTGGTTTTCTGACCCTCCTGTCTCTACCACCTCTAGGTTGCTGAGATTCAGGTATGAGCAACCACATCTAGCAGAGCCATGCATGGAAACCAGGGTTTCCCTCATACTAGGTAAGCACTACACCCCCCTCATTGGAGGTAAGCACTACACCCATCAAGCTACACCCCCAGCCCCAGCGGTATGTTTGGGTCTCAGATCTCAGAGGAGGTACTAACCGAGGCTGTCTCTGATGTTGATCAAAGCAAACCACCAAAATCATTCAACAAACCTCTATCAGTCACTTTTCTGTTGCTATGATAAACACCGTGACCAAGGAGACTTGGAGAAAAGTTTATTTGGGTTTAGGGTTCTAGAAGGATGAGAGCCATGTTGGTGGAGAGGCATAGCTGCAAGGAGCAAGCATGGTGGCTGAAGCAGGATGTTGAGAGGTCACATCCTTTACCACAAGCTCAAAACAAGACAGCCCAACCTAGAAGTGGCATTAGGCTTTTAATCTCAAAGGCCAAAACCGCATACCTCTCAAACATTGCCACCGACTGGAGACCAGGTTTTAAAATGGAGGCAGTTCTCATTTAAACCACTACAGGAACCCATCTTGACTGTGTCCCACTGGAAATCCTATTTTCAACAACCCTAGAAAAGGGTGAGAGTTCAGGGTGACCAAGTGTTCCATCTGGGACCTCTCGCAATGGCACAATGTCCATGAGAATTCCCCACATTTGGTGCTGAGGATGAAGTAGGATTCTGCCTAGCTGGTAGGTGGTGGGACACTGATCCTTCACTTTCCTGAGGACAAGCCATGTTCACCACAGGATTCAGAGGCCTCTACCCTCCCGAGATTATTCCACACCACCACCCTCACAGACACCCTTAGAGAGTTACAGCTCCTCTTCAAACTAGCTCAGGAGATATTCCCTAACAGGATCTAAGTCTACATTGTGGGACTGCTGTATTTTGGCTTTAAAAAAGGAAAAAAGAAAGAAAAAAACAAAACACCTCTGGGCATAACAGGATCATTCCACATCCAGTCTGGAGCAGCCATTACCTCGCCTGGTAGTCATAGCAACTTACTGAGAGGGGACCAATATACAATGGTAGCTAGGTCTTTTGGTAATTGTCAGCCGAGCTGTTAATAGCCTTAGTAGGAGGCTAGGAGGGTCAAAGGACCTCATCCAGGGATTTAGCCATCACTCCCTTCAGCCGCAAGGGATCATGGAGGATTGGGGGACTCCATCGTCATCCATGATGAGGTGGGATTTTGTGGTGATGTGGCTGCTCTAGGGTCACAGACATTCCAGTAAATAATCCCTCATCTGTGTTTTGTAAGTAAGGCCAATAGACTAATTAGTTCACCAAGTAGGACCTTAGTGAAATCATTCATTACTCTGGTCAGTTGTTGGTGCCCTATCGAGTGTAGACATTTATCCATGTCAAGAGAAGTTAATGAAGCAGGCACAAAGGTGTGCGTGTACGTGTGTGTGTGTGTAACACACTTCTTGCATGTTCTCCCTGCAGCCTGCCTTGGCTTCAGGAGTCCTGAGAGAGGGACTGTGAGACGAAAGGAGGTGGCAGGTCCTCCTCCCCTAGCTGAGACAGGACCCACAACCAGGCTGGGAAGAAGCACACAGGAGTCATCACTTTTCCTTCCTAGACTTCTCCAGGAGGCTCTGCTCTACAGAGACTGAAGGGCTTGGGATGAGATTAATTCTCTTGGCAGGATGGATGTGTGTGCACCTGCCTACACATCCAGGTGGCCAAACTGCCGAGGAGGAGCTATGGGAAGTGAGAAAGGAAAACAGGAAAAGGAGAGATGGCTCAACAGGTGAGTGCATCCTGCTCTTTAGAGGATTTGATTCCCAGAACCCACCTCGGGCAGCTCAAAATCACCCGTAAGTCCAGCTACAGGTGATTCAATGCCCTCTTCTGGCCTCTTTGGGCACTATACCCATGTGCATAAATCTATTCACAGATAAATAATTAAAAATAAAAAGTAAATCCTAAAGGAGGGTCAGCCTGGTCTACAAAGTGAGTTCCAGGACAGCCAGGGCTGTTATACAGAGAAACTCTGTCTTGACAAACCAAATAAAGTAATAGTAATAGTTATTACTATTAATAGGTAGTGGTGGTATATTCCTTTAATCCCAGCACTTGGAAGATAGAGGCAGACAGATCACTGTGAGTTCGAGGCCAGCCTGGTCTACAGAGCAAGTTCCAGGATAGTCAGGGCTACACAGAAAAACTAACTCCAAAAATCAAACAAACAAACAAAATGTAATAAATATTGGTCACGCTGAATCAATTACAAAATTCTTTTGTGTGTGTTTGTGTGTGTGTGTAAACTTAAAAGCTGGTATCAGGCATCTTCCTCAATCTCTATCTACCCTATTGTTGTTGCTGTTGTTATTGTTAGTGTGCTTTTGAGCACCTGTGGGTGTGCCACACGTATCAACTGTGTGAAGGACAGGGGACCACTTTACGAAATTGGGTCTCTATACTACCAGCCTTACATGGGTTCAAGGCAATGAATTCAGATTGCTACACCTGAGTGAAAAGTGATTTTACCCACTGAGTCATCTCACAGGCCTCTACCTTGTTTATTTTGAGATAGAGATCCGATCTCTCTACCTGAAAGCTTCCAAGTAGGCTAGGCTGACCGTAAGGATCTTCCTGCCTCTGCCTCCCCACTGCTGGGATAGCAGGAGTTGGCCATCATATCTAGCTTTTAAACAAGGGTTCTGGGGATTCTAATTCAGGTCCTCATGCTTGCAAAGCAAGAACTTTCCCTGCTAAGCCGTCCCCCCCCCCACTCACAGAAGCTCCTATTTAAGTACAACATGCTCCAGAAGTTGGGGGGTTACAGAGCCTATTGCTCCCATAGCTGTTCAGCTCACACCACAGGGGCATTAAGTAAGTCAGTCTCTCTCTGCTTCTGTCTCAACGGGAAAACTCATTTTTCCTTTGGCAGATGGTTGAATCACAAGGACAGAAGGATTCATAAAATTCACATGAACATCCTGTAAACATTTAAACACACTGAGATTAGATAAGGCAACTATGACCTTGATTAAAGTTGGGCTTTTTTTTAAGTCTACAGCAATAATCCTTCCGATTTGTAGGCTCGGGCTCCACGCCTCTATTGAAAGGCTCCTTCTCACTGATTATGCTCCGTATATAAGCAAGCACATGCTGCCTGATTAACTTGTAAAACTGGATATAAAAGGCATCAAAAGAAGCAACATTTTGGAACATCTATGTGGGGTCTTACCCACTGAATTGGATTGAGTCTACAACACAGGAACACTTCAACAAAAATCAATTGGTAAGTTACAGAAAACACATACATCATCCCCGTCTGTTCCGACCCATGCCCTTCACCAATTAATGGTTTTATCCCAACTGGAGATGCTGGCCCAGAACTAGATTTACGTAGGATTGAAAATTCTGACCTGCAGAGGCTAAATGGCTTGTTCAAGCACACAAGCAGAGGGATGGACTTGAGCCAGGGCCCCTTGCTGTTACAGCCCAGGGCTCTGTCTCGAAGCTGAGCAGGCCAACACCAAAGTTGCCAACTCCAGAGTCCCTGGCCCAATCAGCCAGTGAGCTTACCACTGCCCTCCAACAGTGAAATTTTATGGACCAAATCCGCACACCCACCAGACCACCAGGCTTGGAGGCATAACCTTCCCAGCTAAGCCTGCTACTCTGAGACCAGAAGACTGCCAGGCTCCTGTGGAGAAGAAGGGGTGATATGTGGCTTTGAACATGACCCTGAAGAGTGCCATCGTGGGACTCCCTAAAACTCTTGTTAATGTACTCAGTAAGAGAAGGCCTTTACGAATGTCCCTGCTGTGTCTGTAACCTGGTGTAAACCTGTCCTTTCTTGCAAAGAACAGAGTATGTGTGTGTGTGTGTGTGTGTACACATATGTACATACACACAGAGAGACCTGACTGACTTTTAGGTAAGCAAGCCGGCTTTTCATATTTACTTGAACTTGATGTGAGAGAAGACGACAGCTGAAGGACCTGTCCGCCATTATATCCAGTAAGCACCGCTGCTGCTACCAGGAGTAAAACAGACACCAAGCCACATGCGCCCATTGAGGCTCACTGCACCTGTCTCCCAGGAGTTACCGACATCAATTCTACACAGTGATTTTTTTGGGTGTGGGGTAGTTGTTTTCCTGATATTTAGCAATTTGAAAACTATGCTAATGCTGTTTGAGATTCTCTGCATCCCTCAGTCTCCTTCTCCAGGGAGAAAGGGTTGAGTACCAGGTACTCTGCTACTTCAGCAACACCTGTACTTGCACACCAATTGGGAGCTTGTCATTCATGCTACCAAGGGGAATTAGCATAAGGCATTAAGGGGAAACTCCAGGGGAGGAAAGGAAGGCCATTTTGATGGAAATAAGGGGCTAAGGAATAATCCGTCATCAACTAAAATGCTTATTTGTGTACGTTTCCCAAGCAAAGCTTAGGAGAAAAGCCTGTGTTGATTTTAGTATACACAAAGAAACCTTAATCCTTTCAAGGCAACTGAAATCACCCCTCACTTCTCTCAGAAAAGCATCTCAGAAGAAAGGCACCCGGTCAGGGGCATGACTGTGCACTGCCAAATAGATGCCACACATCATCAGTGTAAGCAAACACAAACAAGAACATGGGAAGTGCTGGACTGGAAACTCGAGGCTGGGGGTGGGATGGGAAAGAGAGAGAAGAGACAGGAAGGAGAGAGAGAAGGGGCTCAGCCATCAGTCTGGGGTTTCCTCCTCAAGTTGCAATTAGAGTCAAACCCAGAGCTTAGAAAGGGCCATAGCAACTTAGCACAAAAAAGACCCTGTCCCAGGTGACTGGAGGTGTGTGTGCCAGGGTTGGGAAGGTCAGAGAATCATATAAACTGCTTTGGGTAGTGAGTGACCTGCCCTGCCTCAGTTCCCTCTCCTGTTACCTTTCCTTTTACTTTAAATCAAGGACACCTCTAAGGCCCACTAATTCTTCCCTCTCAATAACACAATCAGTAAGCAATCACACGTTCCTACCATTGAGGGAGATGTGCTGTCAAGAACCCACATCAGCTTTTACTGGGCTTTTAGAATTATGAATAACAAATTTATACAAACTTCTCAGGTCATTAAAAATATGATGAAATATAAAGCTGGAATCATATCATGCAATTGAAATTCAAGATCATATTCAATATGATATTAATTCTGAGAATCCCAGCAAAGTTATAAGCACACAGGCCCTGGGGACAACTTCAAATATAATGTACTGTTTAAAATCAAGGTAGGTTCAATTTCAAAATAATAGGAGAGCACAAATTAACTATAAACAGACATCTTACTAACTAGTAAGCAAAAAGAACAAAAATTAAAAATTTTTAAAATGCAATAAACTGTCTGCTGAAATGGTCTCCCATTTCACCCCATGGGCACCTAACTCCTGATCCAGTGCGGGTCCAGCACTCCCAAGCATCCTTAGTGATACAGAGATTACCACAGGCCAGCACATCTATATTTAGCAATTATTAGCAATAATTATCCTGCAAGCCCCTAACTCTGGTTCTATAGTGGGAAGGTGGATTGCTGTCACTTGCATCACTCAGATGACACACCTATTGAAGCCAGTACATGGAGACTCCCCTAAATTTCATTGTGGCTAAAGACACTTCTGCAAATGAAGATTGCTAAGAAACCTGCCAGCAGTTATTTAGGGTGAGTCTTCCCAAAATGTGGATCTCGGCATCATTAGCCTCTCTTACTCTTTAGACTGAGGTTTGGAAGAAATAAATGGGGAAGTGCGTAATTAAATTCTGCCCTTTTGCACATTTATTAACTTTACAGAGAGCCCAGAGCAGAAAGGTTGGCTTATGGTTATGATGCCGTATATACTAAATACCCCCGCTGGTTATTACCGTCTGAGGTACACATGTACTATTTATAATGCTCCGACTGCCAGGAAGTTGATAACCAGCAATCAAGACATTGTAAAAACATTCTTCTCTATTGCAGCTGCCTACGTGAAATTAACACCACCGATCAATTTAAACAAGGAATCAGTAAATTCTTTCAAAGTGAACTTTCCCTCCCTCATCTCAAAAACATCCAGATTCCACAGTGTGCCAAAGCACAAAATGTGAAGACAAAAAGACCACATGGATTTTCCTTCTCTCCTTCTCAGACAATGGCAATGAGATGCATATTTATTTTAAAGCCATCATTTAGAATAATAAAGTGGGGGTCTTACCTTTGTTTATAAGAACAGTGTTGAAGAGTTTTTCAGAGCTAGCATCTGATGCCTGAAAAACAAGAAGGCGTGAAGACTGTCAGCAAAGACCATCACCCACAGCATCCTGGGTTGCTATGATTTTAAATCAATTGACAATATTTTAGGAAAGTATAAGAGCCCATAATTTCCCCAAATCCTCCATAAGGTGGTGCTGGTTGACTGCTGGAGAAAGGCCTGCACTGCAGCTATTTATTGGGGGAAAGAGAAAAAAATTCTGATTTTCAAAACGTGTCCTTATTAGACATATTATCAGTGCAAAACATATTTCTATGAAATGGTCCACAAGGCAATTTAGTTAATTCACAAATGATTTACCAATTCCGTTGGCAGATCATTATTTTGGAAATGGCTTTTTTTGCCACTAGATTTTCTATTTTTCAATTTTCTTCTAAAATTAGAAATCTGTATTTTTGGACATTAAGCTTTTCCTCTCTAAAGTGTCAACCATTATACCCAGAAATTAATTTGTTTTTGAAGGTGTTTAGATGACCCTGATGTTCAGGGTTTCTCACAGTAACCAGGCCAACCTCAGTGTTTCAGATGAGGGTTGACCCTGTTTAAAATCTGATCACTATGCCACCAGGGTTACTTCCTTTTCATGTTTTTCAGAGATCATGTCTGCTAATTATTACACTGGCATGAAGGAAGTCAATAGCTTGTTTAAATAGCAAGATTAAAGTCAATTTAAAACATATACTAATGTGCTGGGAAATAAACGGTGAGTAGTTGGTTTCGTGGAAGAGGTGGTAATGTTGACGATTTATTGCTTATTTCTAGGACTTAGAAAAAAGATAAAATTAAGCAAGTTCACTGTTCTGATTTGAAGATACCCCTTTGAAACGTCAAGGCCCACCTACATTTATACTGTGTTTGACTTATAACCCTAATGAGAAAACTCTTATCTTTCATGTTTTATACAGAAATGCGTAAATTTGACCAAGCAAGGCACAGAATGTTCAATAAATATGAGAGAAAGAAATATGGGGAACAGGGGCAAGGAAACTTGGGCTGGCTTTGGGGGACAAAGAAGATATTCTATGTAGTCTTTCAATGCTACATTGATGGAGATGAAATATTTCTGTGTATAACTGAGGGAAATGTTCCAGTTCACAAGGCCAGGGATATAAAAAGACCTAACCTATTTTTTATTATGGCTGGTTCTCATTTATTTTAATTCTAATCTTCCTGCTGCAGGGGTGGGTTCAGAGGATTAATAGGATCAAGGGCAAAATTGTACAAAATAAGTATTCAATCGCATTCACTTGTGGAAAAAAATAGAGATTCCACCCTCTACTTTTGCAGGAAGAATAAAATACACACATAGCTTTCCTCACATCGTAAGAAACACTAAATGAAATTATATTACGTTATAGTAGCATTTCATAAAAATGAGCCACAAAGAAAGTCTTCAAGAGGGTGTTCAGCAGCAAACAGTCCAAGAGATCCGCAGAGAAGTGTGACTCTGACAAAGCACGGGATTTCTCTGTTGCACCAGAGGTGTTAGTTACTACACCCACACAGTAAAGCAATGTCTACACTTGTGAGCTTTCCCGTTTAAAATCTAGCAATTCAAAGAGTTTTCCTCATTCTTAAAATGCTGTTAATTGCTCTTAGAATGGTCATTAGTGAGTCATGGCTTCAAAACTAAAACGGAGTTAATATTTTTTGAAAGAAAAAAACTACACACATGCACACACAAGCAACACCCTGTCTCTTCGATTATTTTACAAAACTAAAATAACACTCGGAAAATTGGGGGTTTTCTGGTACAGTGAGACTAATGGCATACATAAATAGGGTTTTTTTTTTAATTACTGCTCTTCCAAAAACGGTAAAAAGCATAGCTAGGGGGAAGCAACTGGTTAAGGTTGCATTTTCAATAGCTCTGGGTATGAAAGCCAGGACAGGATTAGGCTGTAGGTGGCAGCCCCTGTGATTCTGTCCCCTTTGTGAGCGCCATGGGGAGGGCGCTGAGTATACTCTCAAGTAGATAGCGAAGTGACTCTGAGGACCTGATGCTGCTGTGACCAACAGTTATCAAGGAAACATGTCCGCTGGATATTCAGGACGCTCAGAGCAATGCCTTCTAATGGAAGCTTTTTGAACCCTTCAATTTACTGATATCCGTCACAAAACGCTGAATTGTCTCTCGAGCCTTGTATTAAGGAGATGTCTCAAAAAAGGCCTCCTTTGGAAAAGCAAAAACACCAAAGGTACACATGTCTAGGTGGCTTGGGGAAAAAGTCCTTCTAGTCCCTTGTTCTCCCATCTGGCCTCGTGGTCCACCTTCATCCAAATTCCTCGAGAGCCCCCAGGCAAAGTCTTGATAGGTGCAAATTCCACGTAGATCTTGCTTCAAGGAACTTTCCTTCCTTTCACACTTTTAAAAATCATTTGTGCAGAGTGGGTGTGATGTTTCAGCAGGTAAATGTGTTTGTAGCCAAGTCTGACGACCTCAATTCGATCACTGCACCCACATAAAGGAGGAAGGAGATAACGGATTCCTGAAAGTTGTCCTCTGACCTCGTCATATACCCTCCACATACATAAACATGTACTTTTTTAAAAAAAAATAAATCGTTTGGACAAATCGCTGGGTTCCTTGGCTCCTTAATCGTGGAGACGTGATCATTTTGTTACTTTTAAAAGAAAAAAGTACATTTCCCTCTATGACTTGGATCATTTCTCTAGCCAGTATGTCATTTTTCTTTTTAAATTCACAACGGCTAATGCAGGTGCGGTGAATCTAGCGGCAGGCACACCGGGTGTCTTCCCTCATCTCTCCCGCACCCAGTACCTTTAGCTGCTCACATTTTAATGTATCCGTTACCATTTCGTTTCCTCGTCTTGACTTTGATGGGCTTTATACACTTAGAGGCTGTGTCTACAATTCCCAGAGAAACAAGCACTGTAGGGCATTTTCCGGGAAGGTATATGGGTGTTATTTGCCTTTTATATCAATACTTTCTATGCTCTAGAAGATGTAGCTGGCGTGGAAAGAAAAGTTAAGTAGGTTGGCTAATAAGGAAAATGAATAAAAATAAAGAAATAAAAACCGCCTGCGCACACGGGTGGGTCCCACACGTCGGGAGCTGCACCCGGAGCCCCTTAAAACTCGGATCACCGAGGCGGCCCTCCAAATCCGCACCAACAGTAAGGACGACTTCGGGAGCAGCAAAGACAATCCTCTTGGAAACTTAAGCGCCGGTGAGTTCCTGCACCAGCCAGCTCTCTTCGCTTCCTCGGGTTCCGAGTGCGTGCGCACAAGCAGGAGGGCGGGGACCCGGAGATCAGTGAGGGGGGACAGTGACCCGTCAGCAGGCAGCACCGCGCCAGAGAGTCTTTTCTAGCCCAAGTGGACACAGGCATTCCAGCTTGGGGTCTAGTGGATCTCACTGGGGAAGCATGGGTCCCCTCACGGAGGTGGGATCGTCTCTATCCGCCAGGGCTTCCCGGGCAGGCGCTCGTGGCTCACCAGCCGAGCCCAGCGGGTGCAGGGAGCCAGGAAAGTACAAAGGGGAGCGGGGGAGGGGTGGGGGAGGGAGGCCGGGCCCGCCAGACGCCAGCAGCCCGCCCCTGTTACCACCCTGGCCCGGCGGCGGCAGCAACAAAAGACCCCTCGACCCCTGCCTTCTCCCCCGCAACTGCGGGCGGCAAGCAATTGAGTCATCCCATCCCACCCCCCAGGGGTGCGGGGACGTTACCTGGTCGCCAGGGGTTCCGCAGTCTTGTCAACCCCAAGTTCATGGTTTGGGTCCTCCGCCGGGTTCCCTCCGGCTGGATCACCACACACCACCACCCGGAGAGAGCAACCAAAACCCACAGCAAAGAAAACGCCCAACTCCAGCCGGCCCGGCTAGGTCCGCAAGTCTGTGTGTTTTGCTAATTCCTCTTTCAAAGTCTCAAAGCCGAGGCATGCTTTGAGAACCAAATCCGAACCGGAGCCGCAACAGCAGCGGCGGCCGCAGCAGCAGCAGCACCCGGCTCCTCCGTGGCAGCCGGGAGTCAGCGCCGCGCGCGCACATCCAACGCAGCCAAGTCCAGGGCGGGTG
>LOJH01047024.1:0-13292 GCA_001685095.1 Ellobius talpinus
GAGAGAGAGAACACGAACCAAACCTAATGGTGTAACACCTGTAATCCCCACACACTTTGGAGACTGAGGCAGAAAGATAATGAAAGATCAGCCTGAGCTATAAATTAATTAATTAATCTTTCTCTAGACTGTTTAATTTAGATGAGAAATTCCAAGCATCATTTGGGGCTTAATGGTACCCATTTATTTTACAGTACTTCTAAACTTCCATTTTCTTTCAAACCATCTATTTTTTAAGATATTCATATATCTACTCCACCCCACTCTTTTCATGCCCTTGTTTGTTTTCTATATCACCAAGGAAACAAAATATTCGGTCAGGATTTACATAGCTCCAGCCAGCGTATCAGCTCACTCACCTCCATGTGCACAGAGATGTCAGGCCTCCCATGGAAAGCTCACCGTCTTGTGCAACATCCTGTTTCCTGCACAACAGTATTTCCTGGGCGCCAACAAACTCATTTTCCCTGTCCATCTTAAACGTCTCTATTTCTATCCTTATCATTTAAACAGAATTCAAATGCAAATTCTGTGAACTCTTCCTTGAACCACTTCTTAATTTTAAAGTACAAAATGCTTCTGTTTATGGCTAGATTCCACTAATGAGTGAGTACATACCATATTCATATTTTTGGGTCTGGGTTATCTCACTCTTCTGTTTCCTATAAAAAAATGCTTCTGACATTTTCAGGTTCCACTGGTCTCATTTGCTCTGTTTCTTAGAGTTGACCTCTTAAAAATCAGTAAAGGCTTTGCTATATGCCTTCCTAGTCATTCCTTTTTTCTGCATAGATCTCTTTTCCCCCTTATATTACAGGAAACGATTCATATGTATCTGATTAGTAACTTTTTGTTTATAACTACTAAGCCAAGTGTTTCATATTCTTATACTTTAATGTATAGGGATGCCATTTTGTCTTCTTTTGTTTGTTTGAGGTTTTTCCTCAGCACTATACTCCACAAATCTACTCGTGCTATTACAGTAATGCTGGGCTGCTACCCGCTTCCACACTCTGCCCAGTCTTCCCCCACATCTGGTTCCTCAGAATAACATCCAGATACCTGACCAGCTCCTTGCCAAACGCTACTCAAAGCCATCTCTCTGCCAAGGGCCCCAAGGGTTCTATGTCCTCACATCCTTCCTTGCTCAGCTCCTTGTCTCTTCACTCCCATGGACCCCTCTCCTAGTCCCCTCATTCCCACTAGTCCTGACTCCCCTTGCCCTGTAGTCAAGTCCGTAGCCTCGGTGCTACCGTCATCTTCTTTGTCTTCTTCCACCATGTATTATAACAGTAAAGTTCATAAGTTTTTCTCTCAAAGTCAATCTGTCAGTCTTTTCTCAGTCTCATCGATGACAGCCAATAAAGCTGCCATTATTTCTTCTACCATCATCCCCAATACCTCCCCATCAATTACCTCAACCTGGTAGCTATGGGAACCACGTTAAAAGTGTAAGTCAGGGAATTTTATTGATCTACTTAAAACAACCCAATGGCTTCCATCTCGGTCTAAAAGCCTGGATAACTGATTGATTATTGGGTATCTTCCTTTCTAGGTAGTAAACTCTGTGAGGAACTGACTTTGCCCTTTTTAAGTGTTAGTTTTGAAGGCTTATGAGGGATAATCAATGAAGTTTAACTGAATAACAGAAAAAAAAATCAAGCAGCCTGTGATACAATGTTCCCCTTAACTATGTTGTCTGTGTCTCAGGTTTCCCTTGGGCTGCTGAATAATCTTTCAAATTTCTGAATTCATTTCTTCTGTCCTCCCCCTCCTCCTTCCTCCACACCCTCATCCTTCAAATGCTTTAGTTTTTATTTGTTGATACTCAGTCTGACAACGTAGGCTTGGACAGCCTTGAATTTACTATTCTTTTTATTCTTGTTGTTGTTGCATTTTGTTTTGTTTTTCGAGGCAGAGTTTCTCAGCATAGCCCTGCCTGTCCTGGAACTTGCTCTTGTACACCAGGCTGGCCTCGAACTCACAGAGATCTGCCTAACTCTGTTTCCCAAGTGCTGGGATTAAAGGCGTGCACCATCTTCACCCGGTGAATTTACTATTCTTAGACGGTCTTCAAATTCATAATTTTCCTGTTTATACGTCTCAGTGCTATAATAAGCAATACCATACCCAGTCAGTAATTTGGTTTTCATCTATGCAGGACAAAGAGTGTCCTGATTGGCAGGTGGTCTGTCGCTGATCTCCATTCTAGCCTTAAATCACCCCAGTGAAATTTAAATTTAAATTAAACCAAATTCCCCCCATACTTTTTACTTTTTATCTATGCTTCCTCCACAGAGTAGAACAGATGTCTTGTCTTTACAACTTGAAACAATACATATATGCCCACTACCTTCAGAGAGCAATGTCAGCCACTAAAACTGAGATGGAAGAGAAAGGCAGGAAAAGCTAAAGAGACATGAGAAAGGGAACAAGCTCAGAGCTCATCATGTCCCTGGATATGGCGAAAGGCTTTCACTAGCTGGAAGTCAAGAGATTTAATAGAACTCTTGATTTGAAAGATTATCTGCATATAGATCATCCTTTTCTTCAGAAATGCTTCAGAGTATTAAAGCAGTTGATAGACTGTGTCCAAAACAAATGTGGCCTTTGAGTGCTTTTTTTTTTCTCATCTATCAGTCTGTATTTTTCCGAGAAATTTTCACAAACAAGGTTAGGGATTACATTTATTGTTTGAACTTATGTCTTCACCTTTTTTGGCCCATGTTTATAGAAAGAATGCCTTTGACTTCTTCTGACTTAATGTTTTTATTTAATCAACTGTTCTTTCTCATCTTAAACTTGGTAGCACACTCATAAGCTACCATATAACTTTTCCATGAAAGAAATCATCCAGATAAAAATAAGCACATCTAAACATTGTTACATAATCTTTTATACTTAGATGTAGATTATATGCTTTGAAAAAAAATGCAATCTAAAGATCCCAAAGGCCAAAGATGCCCCTTGCGTTGCCTTGGGTGTATGCTATTCTCCTTTTCTCTCTTTCCTCTCTGTTGGAATACATTGCTGACTGGTTAGAGGTTGCAGTCTGCCATAGCCTGGCAGCTTTCTCTAAGTTTAACAATATGGAAATATATCCCTCCCTCCCCAACAAGGCTTCCTGCTCTCCACCTACCCTTCTCTAGAGAGTCTCCCTGGGCCTGGAGGACTGACTTTACCTAAAGGCCATCTCTAAACCAGATTCCTGGTTCATCTTTAGCTTTACCCTTGGCATAGATCCCTGCTAAGAAGCCTTGTGCTAGGAGTTCTACTACAGGACCTTACTGCCACATACCAAGCCTTGTGATAGGAGTGTGCCACTTCATGCAAATTAGGGTTTGTTCTCAGGCTCCCTGATCCTATATATTCCTTATAGTCTGGAATAAAATTGAGCCAATTCACCAAAGTCTAACTCCCGCGGGCCTCCCTACATCTGTGCTCATGGGCAATGTACAAGGTTTTCTGTCACCCCTTGTGCCCTTCCCCCCTCTTGGACTTATGGCCAACAGGCCAAGAGGGAAAGAGGACACCCGCACCTCTCCTCTTCTCTTTTTCTTTCTTTTATTTTTTTATGGTTTTTGGAGACGAGTTTTATGTATGCGAGTCTAGCCTGGATTTCACTATGTAGCCAAGGCTGACGTTGAAGAGCCAAGGCTCTTCCTGCCTCTGCCTCCTGAACATTGGGGTTACAGATATTTGCTATTGTACAGTGTTCCTTCTGAAATTATTTTCTCCACAGTCAATAAAGACCCAGAAGCACCTGGGTGTTTCTAGTTCTTTCTCTAGAGAGAACTTTGCTGTTCAGGAAGACTATCTAGTCAGATCTCCTGCAGTCAGGGAGGGAGCAGGATGCTTTCAATCCAGTGCCAAGCTTCTGTGTGAGGGGAAGAAGTTCCTTTCCTCTCTCAGCAGGGTCCCTGTGGGACATGACAAGCCTCATGTCTACTGTTTCTCATCTTCCTCAACACCATGGGTTCAAAGAAAAGACTGTGACATTCCACATTCAAGTATGAAATTATATATGCAAAATAAACACACAGGCTTCGAATATATGGACCCACTACTAATTCTTTTTTGTAAACTTGTTAATCTCAGAGTAGCAACTATTACAATTAATTGAAGAAAGAAGAAAAGTGCCAGCGTATCATTCATAGACATCAAAATAACATTATATATACTACAATGGGATGTTTTCTCCCTGATAACCGACACACCTGTGTCTAACTGTGTATTAATATTGGGTGTATTAAGCTGCTTTTAGTTTGAAGTCAAATCTATAGCTCATCCCAGAGCTCGGGACAAACTGGCAAGGTCCTTCAGCCGTTTTCGTACATGTCATCCCAGAGCTGTGAGAGAAAGCAGCCTAGTCTGACTCACAGTCTGGGTTTCATCTCAAGAAGTTCAAAGGACCAAAACAATTACCTCCTCGAGGACATCAGCCAACTTGCTGAGGATTTCATCAGGAAGGCTCTGGAATGTTGGAACGCTGGAAAAGAAAACAGAGCGTGATGCTGAACACCTGCATGGCAGCTTGCTACAACAAATATGTCAGCATGAAAGATGAAAGCTCATTTCTTGATTAAGAATCTATAGATAATGATCACATTTTTTCTCAATTTTCTTTTTTTATATTTTTTAAATTCAGTTTACATACCAACCACAGTTTCCCTTCCTTCCCCTCCTTCTGATTTCCCCCAGCTCACCCAACCCACCCCATCCACAGAAAGGGTAAGATGTAATTTAATCCACAGAAAGGATAAGGTGTAATTTAAGGACTCATCGGTGTGTTTGATGTCTAGCAAGGAGACGTTATGTGGCCTAAGCAGAGTTTCTACTGCTGTGATGAACACCATGACCAAAAGCAAGTTAGGAAGGAAAGAGTTTGTTTGATTTACACTTCCACATGGAGTCCATCACTGAAGGAAGCCAGGGCAGGAAATCAAACAGGGCAGGAACCTGGAGAAAGGAGCTGATGCAGAGGCCATGAAGGGTGCTGCTTACTGGCTTGCTCATCTTGGCATACTCAGAGTGCTTTTTTAGAGAGCCAAGAACCACTTGCTCAGGGATAGTACCATCCACAATGGTCTGGGCCCTCCTGCATCAATCACTAATTAAGAAATGTCTTATAAGCTTGCCTACAGCCAGATTTCTGGGGCATTTTCCCAACTGAAGCTCCCTTCCCTCTGATGACGCTAACTTGTTTCAAGTTTGATAAAAAAAAAATTCTTATCCAGGACAACTAACCTCTTGTCAATACATCACTGTTACACCACAACCTTCCCTTTCTTGTTCACCTCCAAGATCACAAATTAATATAAATATCATAATACAAAACATTTTACAAACTTAAAATGTGCCACAGTCTTATAAGTTTATACTTTAAAAATTCAGTCTTTTTCAAAAATCCCAAGTCTCTTTTACAGTTGAAAGTCTTTCAACCACAGACTCCTATAAAATTGAAAATAATTTAAATTTTTTCTTATTTCAAAAGAGAAGAACCAAGGTACAGTTACAATCAAATCAAAATAAAACTGAACGATAAATTTTAAATGTTTGGGATCTACACATGACCTCTGGGCACTTCCAAAGGGTTTGCTCATTTCTCTGCAGCACAGAGAGCTTGTCTTCTGGGCTCCATCTTGCTCCACTCCCCCGTTCTTGGTGGTCATCCCATGATACTGTCACCTCTAAAAAGCTGCGATCTCTTGCTGCAACTGGGCTGCACTTCCACCAATAGCTTCTCCTTGGTTCTCTTCAGAAACTCCACCCCTGACACATAGCACCAAGCCTCAGCTTCTCTCCATCACCCCTTTATGTCTTCAAAACCAGGACTACCTGGATGATGCTCAAATTACCAAGTTTAGATGCCAGCACAAGGTACAACCTTGGGTGCCTCTGGAATACAGCTTCCTTGTGATGACCCTAAAAAACACTTCCCAAAAGACTTCACCTCAATAATGTTGCTCTCTTTTAAATCACGACTGATTCTCAGCTCCAGCTGACCAGCATCTATTGTCCAGGAAAGCAAAGGTTTTACTTTAGCGGTTCTGGTTTCTTATTAACCCCAGCTGATATATCAGCTCCTGCTGTCCAGACACCACAGATTCTTGACACAAATGGCCTAATAAAGTCTTTGTTTTCCACTAAAACTTCACAAGCCAGGCTTCCATTGCACTGCTCTCAACATTTGCATCTTCCAAGCTCTCACACAACAGCCTACTAAGCTCTCATTACTCATGGCTTTCCTAGCTCAGATGCTAAAGTCCTTCCACATTGCTCTCAAAAGCAGCATGGTCAAGTCTGTCACAACAGCACCCCACTATCTGGCACCAATTTCTGTTCTAGTCAGGGTTTCTATGGCTTTGGTAAACACAATGACTGGAAGCAAGCTGGGGAGGAAGGGGTTTTTCTGATTTATGCTTCATGTCTTAGTCCATCATTGAAGGAAGTCAGTGCGGGAACTGATGTAGAGACCATGGAAGGATGCTGCTTACTGGCTGGCTTAGCCTGCTCTCTTACAGACACTAGGACCTCCAGCCCAGGCGTGGCACCACCCACAATGGGTTGGACCCTCCCCCATGAATAACTAATTAAGAAAGTACCCTACAGGTTTGTGATCTACAAATAGATCTTCCTGGAGGTATTTTCTCAATCAAGGCTCCCTCTTCTCTAATGTTTCAAGCTTGTGTTAAGTTGACACAAAACTAGCCACAGTGTGTTGCAAATAAGAGTTTAGTGTTCTGACACTTTCAATGAATCCACGCTTCTCTTGACTTATGTGACTTTGAGGGCCTGAGCCTTGATAGAGAGACAGCCACTCTCCCTCTTTAGTCTCTTCTCACCAGATTCCACCCAGCTCCACTTCCTCTTCCCAGGCTCTCCCATGCACACCATTTTCAATGTCCTTGTCCCTATCCACCCTTTACAATATTTTAATTGACAAATCATTAGGACCTGAAAGTATTCATTCAACAATTATTGTCCTCAGTCCCTCCCCAACCAAGTCAGATTCTCCTATCAAGGTTCTTTTTGGCTTTCTTTAGTGCAAAGTCTTGGTGGGTCTAGCCTAGGACACACTAGACAGACATTTTTGCTTCTGGAAGACACCCAGCCCCTTTGAGTCCTTACTATACCTGTAATTAGATAATATCTGTTCTTGATAGCATGTGTTTTCTGCTAGAATGAAAACACACTAAACCCAAGAACTGTATTGGTGTGAGTGTGATTGGGAATTTGGAAGGTCAGCAGCACTTCCTGAGTGAAGTTATTGGAGGCGCTGACTGTGAGTGCTTCCTATAACAGTGATACGAGAACAATTCCGAGATGTGCTAACTGGCATGAATGAGAATTCCCAGAAAGAAGCTGTGACTACAAAGTCTGATCAGCTGATTAGAATTTCAGTGATGTGGAGAGGTTGGCACGTTACAAGTTCGGAGCCAAATTATCTTAGGACATCTTTCGCACTCTTAATAACCATCTTCTGTGTATGATCCAACATCTGTGTGACTGTTAGTTAGATCCCATGGAACCCTAGTTTCCACCCACTGAAGGGCTAAAAATGCTCTCAGAGAGCATCTGAAGCCTAGAGCAGTTTCCCCTGCTTTGCTACAATCCACCTACCTGATGTACCCATCACCAAAAGTAACAAAGTTGCCAACTCATTACAACATGATATTTGTGGAAACACAAATCTGTGTTCTGGGGCTATGGTCACTCCTATTTGCCCCCAGAATAAATCATCTCTTTTGTTCCTTCGAGGTCAGAGGTGTTTCCTTCATTGACACTTTATGACAAATGGCTAGAGGACAGGAAAAGGAGAGATGGAACACAAGGAGTGGGGACAGCTATGCACCCAAAGAATAAGACCATTTTATGTTGGAACAACGGTTAAAGCTTTAAATTTCCTCAGTCCAAATTACTAGGATCATCTGTCTCATGTTTCTACATAAACTAGGCTGACCATTAATCGAACCAAACCAGTCTAAGCTGCATTATTGCTCGTTGCTGCTTAAACTACCCTTTCAACCTTTCTCATCCAAGGTCCGAGCTACCCCGCCCCTCAGCACAGTCAATAGTCTATGCTCCACCATTGTTCGCCCTTGTGTGCTACCCTTTTACCCCTTCCCCTCTGAACTCAGAGCTACCCTATCCCCTCAGCACAGTCAATGCAAATTTCTTCTACAAAATGAACAAAAAGTTCTCCAACCTTTGCCCCATGCTGGATGGCATTTTGAACTTGCTCTGTGCCAGGTCACTGCAGAAAACACAACTCGGGCCATTGTTTTCCTGTGGGCTTCAATAAACCTTTTATTTTAGAAACTCCCTGGATTATAATGGTTTTGCTTTGAGGAGACGCATTCAGTTTAGACAAGCTCAAACTAAGCAGCCTCTCATGGCTATTGCACAAATGTCAGGTCTCTTCATCTCACCCAGTTCTCACTTCTTCCCATGAAACAGCAAGCAGAATTCCTGAATGATGTCAAAAGTACAAATTGAAAAATCTTAAATTTTTTTATATATATTTGCTTAGTTTTCTGAGGCAGGGTCTCATGCTGTACTCCAGGCTAGCCTTGAACTCATGACAATCCACCTGTCTCAGCCTCCCAAATGCTAGCCTTACTGACATGCACCACCACGTTCACCCAAAACTTCATTTATTTGTGAAGTAATAAATCATAAGCTAAAACTCATTAGCATTTATTTTCCAAACGTCTAATGAAAATGCCATCTGGGGTTTAAGACTACAATCCCGTTTATGCACGTTTCAGAGCTTGAATAGAGACTACAAATGAGGGTGTGTGCATCGTGTGTCTGATACCTGATTTACAGCACAGTCTCGGGAATGCAATGAAAGAAGCTTTTGCCCACAGCTGTGAAAGAAGCATGAACACCCTGCTGGTAACGTGTTGCTCTGATTCCCATTTCTTAGGGCAAAGCATACTGATGGATTTCCAGGGTTTATGCAGAGGCACAGCAATTCACCCAGGACCACCTGCTCCACCAGACTTACTGCCCTAACCTGAGGGAGGGAGGTTTTCGTTTCTAGAAGGCAATCAATTTCAAGAGCTGGAAAGGAGAGAAGACAATAGATCAGTGGTTCTCAACCTGTGGATCTTTTGAGGGCCGCATATCAGATACTTACATTATGATTCCGAGCAGTAGCATAATTACACTTAGCAACAAAGTAATTTTATGGTTGGGGGTCACCACAACATGCGGAACTGCATTAAAGGGTCGCAGCATTAGGAAAGTCGAGAACCAGAGCTCGGATAGAGAAAGCTGGTTCCCTGAGTTCTGCAGGTTGAGAATCACACCCCTTCCTTTTTCTTTTGATGAACTCTATTTCAGCTCCTGAGATGTGAGCTGAATTAATGAAATACATTGAGTATTTGTGGAAAATACACAATACAACTGAGTTTTATGATTGGATGCTGTCTTAAAAACTCCTGTTACTTCTATGTGACAACTTCTGTTTAAATATACACTCTATGGAAAATATGGTATGTTTTCATGAGAGCTATTATCCATGAGAAAAAAAACAGTATTTCCTTAACTGTGCAGGACATTAAATGAAAGCAAAAATGTTTGGAGTTAGGAGGACATTTTTAACTTATTATGTTTTAAATTTTTAAACATTTCAAAACACTGGGCTGGGACTGTAGGTTTAGCTCATCGATAGAACACTTTTCTAACATGCACAAGGCTCTGGTTCTACTTCCAGCACAAAAGAATTGAGCACCATTTATTAATACAAATGAAGACTCCTTTATAAGAAGAAGCATTAAGGAAGGAACAGCTTTGTGGGGGGTAGACAGATGGTTCAGCAGGTACAAACACTTGTACATGCCTGGGGTCTGGAGTTCAGATCCCAGCACCTACATCTTTTTCCCGGCACCACTGCCAGGTTGAGAGAAAGAATAATTACTGAGCCTTTGGGTTGAGAGAAAGAATAATTGCTGAGCCTTTGCCAGCTGACAGTTTAACTGAACCTGAACTCTGGGTTCTGAGAGACCCCGCCTCAAAGGAATGAGGTGGCGAGTGACAGAATAGGACACCTGAAGCCTTTTTCCTGCCCTCCAAGAGCAGATACACACATGCACACACACATACATGTATGCACGCACATGCACACACACATTATGTATGCATGCACATGTACGTGCACACACATACACACACACACACACACCCCACACTACACCATACACAAGCATGAAAAATATAAGAAATGACCAGTAATGTCTGATTCACTTCTGGACTTAAAACAGAAAATCATTCATCTGAAAAAGAAGAGTGATTTCCTGCTCATTAGTTACTCTGCAAACACTCTGTTCTTTAAAATTCAGAGATCTATTGTTCTTTAAACACCAGATAATTTCTAGCATGGGACTAATCTGCTTTCTAAGAATTCTCTGTCTGCCAGTAGTGTGAACTCCAAGAACAATACAACTGAGGATAGTCAACTTAAAATTCTATCCAAAAAATAGATGAGTTGAATTTTCTCAAATGCATCAAAAGACATCAATTGAGATTCCAATAATTTTGGTAAATGGTAATTCAAGATAGGGCTTTCTGGTTTGAAACACTGAAGGCAAAACATTATTAGAACAAGCTTGCAGACAGAATGTTAAACACGAGAGAAGCGTATTTTATGGTTAAAATAATGTATTATAATAATTTGCATGTTAATTGCAAGTAATTCTTACAGATGTGTTCAAATGGTTCCTAAGGACTTGCACTAGGCTTGAAGTAAGGGAGCGCATTTCAATGTAATATAACAGAGGTGATTGAGTGTGGTGCTTTTCTATTTGTTTTTCTCATTGAATGAAGCAGAGGCTTGGAATCTGTAATGACAGATGATAAAAGATGAAATTTGAATGCTTTTTATTTGCCAGGCACAGGGTAAAGAGTTTTATAGATAACATAAATTTCATTTTTACAACAACCTTATCACCAGCCCATTATGGTCATCCATTCTCCAGATAAGAGTGACCAACCTTGAGAGGTTCTCTATGGTCACATTACACAACATCAGAAGAAGTAGAAACATTAAAGTGCCCATTTAGATTAATGTGCTCCTCATCAATAGCTCACTGAAATATGTCATTTACAGGCAGGGTACTGGAAAATGCTCCTCAGAACAATGCTTTACCATCTACTTGTGGTGACACGTGCAGTCACCTAACATCCAGAGGCTAAGGCAAGAGGACCACCATAAGTTTGAGCTAGCCTGATATAAAGAGTAAGTGCCAGGCCATCCAGGCCTCCAGTGAGACCCTGTCCCCAAAAGCCAAAATTAGCAACAAAACAACCTAGTTCATTACTCCTTTATATAATGATTTAGAAATAATTATCCATTTTGATACCATTTGATTAACTTCAGTTATTTTCCAACTTTTTATTATGAAAGACATCAAACCAATGGTAAAGAAGAATAGTTTAATAATTGCCAGTATTATCAATACTAGAATCACTTGTTAACGTATACCATTCTTATGCTATCACTTTCTAATTCTCTATATAAGTGCATAATCAGCTAAAGGTAGATATAGCTGAATAAATACTTGAGGTTATCTTTCAGATTTCAAAGTCTCTTCACTAATACCTCAGCAGATATCTCATAAAAGTGAAGGCAGGAGGATCCTGAGTTTGAAGCCAGCTTGGGATACACAGAACATTTTAGTCTAAGTTTTATAGCAAGACACTGTTGCACACAAATCAATAGAAAATAAAAAGGGTGTGGGAGGATTCCTAAATAGTTTTGATGTCATTACTATACAGAATAAAATTAACTCAATAATATCACAAATATTATATATTGTCTAAGAATATCTTTTTAAATTTGTGGGTTTGGGGATCTAGTTTTATCTTATGTATATGGAAATTTTGCATGTATGGATGTGGTGCACCAAGTATATACAGTACCTTTGAAATCTAGAAGAGGCATCAGATCCCCTGGAACTAGAGTTACAAATAGTTTTTAAATGCCACGTGGGTGCTGGGAATTGAATTTGAATCCTCTAGAAGAGCAAATAGCGCTCTTTACCACTGAGAATCTCTCCAGACTCTGTTAATTAGTTTCTTTTTGAGGGGCAAAAGAAATGGCTCAAAGGTTAAGAACACACTCCAGTCCCACAGGGGACCAGAATTTGGTTCCCAGCGCACACATCAACTGGTTTACAACCACCTGTAACTCCAGCTCCAGGGGCTCCAGTGACCCCTTCTGACCTCTATGGGCACTGCACTTATTCTTACGCATACCCTCACAGAGATGCGTATATATACACATAATTAAAAATTTAAAAAAAATAAAATGAGTTTTTAAATTGTTTTTCAGAGAAGACCCAGTTAATGTCAAGACATTGCTTCTGGCTACTGTGTCTCTTTAGTCTCCTATTATATGCCAGTCTACTGTTGACTTTATGACACTGGATTTTTTGAAGAGTCTGGAAAAACTATGATAATAGACATCCAATAAACCTAATTAGTCTTTGGGTTTTATTTGTGACAACCAACTGTATAGAATTTAATAATAAAGAGGCTAAGTAGAAATAATTACTTTACATCCATGAAGAGACAGACACAGAATACTAATTACACAATATTGAACAGCAATCATATATATAGAAGTATTTCCTAAGGCATGGACCGAGCATTCCTTCAAATTTTTCATGGTCATCTTCAAAGCTAAAACAATTTTCATAATGACTTTTTGCCTTTTTAACTCTTATCCCTTCATATACAAACAATGAAATTATCTAAGGGCTATCTGACACAGGATGCTATCATTTTAGTGATTAATAGTATACATCCTTGCATGTTCCTGTGTCTGTGTGTGTATACATGTGCATGTATGTGTTTGCTTGTACATGTGTGCATCTGTGTGTGTGTGTGTGTGTGCGCGTGTGTAGACCAGAAGTCAAAGTTGCATATCTTTCTCCTTATTTTTGATACAGGGTCTCTAATTCAGCTAGACTAGATGACCTGGAATTCTGAGGGATCCTCCAGTCTCTGCCTTCCCAGTATGAGGATTACAGAAGTGGACAGCAGTGTGTTTTTTTTAAGTGGGTACTCTGAGTGCCAATGCTTATGGACTAACGCCGCTTACAAATTGAGCCATTTCCTCAGCCCCTGCACCTGATGTCTGATTGCTGTTGTGGTTTGTTAAGACAGTTTCTATATGTAATACAGACTGGTCTTGAACTTACAGTCCAAAGACAACAAAAGGAACAAACTGGAAAAGAAGTCAAACTCTCACTATTTGCTGATGATATGATAGTTTACATAAG
>LOJH01047025.1:0-13291 GCA_001685095.1 Ellobius talpinus
TTTGATAGGACAGCAGCTTAGATAGGCGGAGTAGACCAAACAGAATGCTGGGAGGAAGAAAGCAGAGTTAGGCAGACGCCATGAAGCTTCAGCCAGAGATGGACGTAGGTTAGAATCTTCCCAGTAAGCCACGACCCCAAGGTGATACACAAATTGCTAGATATGGGTTAAAGCAAGATGTGAGCATTAACCAATAAGAGGCTAGAGCTAATGGGCCAGGCAGTGTTCAAATGAATACAGTTTCTGTGTTATTTCCGGGGCTAAGCTAGCCAGGCGGGAGCCGGGCCGGATGAAAAGCAGGCCCACTCCCCTATTACAACACTAGAGAAGTATCAGAAGTCTAGCTATTACTCAGAGTTCTCTAATTTTAATCAGCAATAGTGTAATTAGATCACTTTGGGCTATTATAATTTGAACTTACAGAGTGGAGAGACATTTTGTTTCTGATGTAGTTTTTCTGCAAAGCCCAGGAAACAAGTGTTGATTTCTTTTTCAAATCCTCAGGAATGCAAGACCTATGACATTTTTATTCATTTATAAGAGTTGCTTTATGAATATGTTAATTGACTAATTAATTAAACTCTGTCTGTCTATGTGTCCATCACATTATACACAGATGCACAGGCACACACACACACACACGTATATCAGAAAGTGGATTATGGAACCCTTAAATAAAATTTCAATTATTTTTATAGAAGTAATTTAAAGTATAAAATGATGTATAAGAATTGTATAATAAATAAAACCAAGTTCTGTGCTAGGTGAATAGTTAGTTCAACCAGTCATATTTAAGTAGGTGTTTATTTAGAAAAATATTAACTGGAATTGAAGAATGATAACAGAACATCTAGAAAATCAGTTAATTAGATTTTGAACTGATAAAGAATATTAGTTACATGTCTTAGTTTATACATGATCCTAAGAAAGTAACTTAAATAGAAAATATGCAATATAATAAATATTTCTGCCTTCCTACCACCTTCTACAGGCATATAACTCTTTTTCTGTAGCTTGCAACATCTTTAATACCTTATTTATGAATAAAACACCTTATATTATTTTATTCACATTGTGATAGTTAATAATATACTATTTCTATTCTCAAAATATCTTCATTTATTATAATAAAAACAAGTTAATGTCTTGTTAATGATACTTTGTTAAATACAATCTGGTTCAGGAATTACAAACCACAAAGTGCCTCCCACACCCTCACTTATGGCCCAGACTCACAGACAGACCACTGATAGCAGCACAGTTTTTGCAAGCTTTCTCAATTGGCTGAAGGTCCTTGAATAATATATTGAAGTAAATAACAGGAACCTCAACCCATTCGCTTAGTCCCACTTTCTCATAGCAAACACTGGCCATCTTGTTAATAATTAAGCACAACAGATGCTAATGCCTTGAAACAAGATGGCTAATTTACATATCCTGGGTTCTGGCATGGGTTCTCCAGCACATTCTGCTAAACCTATGGAGGATTATGTTTTCTCCGAGGTAGGTAAAGGGCAGAAAGGCACCTAGCGCTCAAATCTGAATATTAATAAAGTTGTACAGGAGCATATAATTGAACTGTATCAATTATTTATCTAATTACGAGGTTATTAGCTATCTAAAATTACTCACTGAGCAACTCCAGAGTCTTTGGAGTACTAAGATACAAAATGATGTCCAAAATCATCAGGCCTGAAAAACTCCATCTGACTTCAACATTAATTGGCTGTACACTCTCAAAGATGCACCAAAAAGAGGTGGTATGGCAAAATAGTCTATATAAGAAACTGTGGATCTTTTAGATTATTAATTTATTTTATTCTTATATGTACACATGCTTGTTTGATTGTATGTCTGTACCTTCTGTGTATGTCCAGTGCCTATGGATGCCATAGGAAGTCACTGGACTCCCAGGAACTAGAGTTATGGATGGTTGCAAGCTGCCATGTGGAAGATGAGACTGAAACTGGGTCCTCTTAAGAACCAAAACTACTCTCCACCACTGAGTCATCTTGCTATCCCCATAATATGAATCTTTCAAGGCTATAGAGAAAGCAGTGGTTTTCCAAGTATTGTCTTATTTCCTGGTGTTATTCTGATTGGAGAAACTAACCATTTCATGAAGCAAATTGACTTGCTGGACCTGGAGATGCTCTATGGAGTATTTTTGAGTTTAATAGCATAACATGGTAGGATTTTTCCTTCCCTGCCAGCCTCAGTCAATGCTCTTATATCCACATGAATGTGCTAAAGTACAGAGAATAACTATCCCCAAAGATATGCATCTACTGATGACTAGAATCTGTGACTGTATTGTTTTGTGTTGCTAAAGATATTCTACAGATGTAGCTAGTCAGGGATATTGAGACTAGCCTATAAAAATGTTTTATCACTGCAAACATAAGAGAGTATATCAATCATTATGAGATGGAGACAGGAGGTAAAGGAAGAAGATATGATCAGAGAAGTAGAGGTTAAGGTGGACTTGACCTGAAGATGTCATAACTGCTTCTGAAGATGTCACAAGAGAACATGCCCTCTTTAGAAGATAGAGACAACAAGGAATTTTCAACAAGAGTCTCCAAAGGCAAGACAGACCTGCTGAACCACTTGAGGCATTTGGTATCTGGACCAGTAGGGTAATTTATTTCTATTGGGCTAAGACACTAAATTATAGGTACTTTTTATAGTCACATTAGGAAACAAATACATTCATGACCTCCCCACAGAATATATTCATCAATACCTAAGCATCTCACATGCATCTTACAAGGCACTGGGGATGATGAACTAATTAAGGAGTACACCAGTTGTACTGTTTCCTTCTAACATTTCAGAGATTTTAAAGAAATTAGCAAGCCAAAAGTGTATTAAAACTCTGTATAAACACATGAAAAAGCAATTGATGTCAATACAACAAATTGGGCTGTTGGTAACACTCTTAAAACCCACAAATATAAAGGGAAGCACAAAATAAGATAATTGTTTATGGGGGCTAGAGAGATGGCTATGCGGTTAAGAACACTGGCTACTCTTCTAGAAGACCAGATATCTGTTCTCTCATTGTCTACATTCAAACCCAGGGTTTCACAAGTGCCTGTGAAACCAGCTCTAGAGGATCCAATGTTCTCTTTTGTTCTCCCTGAGTCACAAGTACACACACACACACACACACACACACACACACACACACACATTCACATAAATAAATAATAAATACAGTCTAAGAAAAGAGCTAGGGGATGTGTTGAAATGTCTCAGCAGTTAAGAGCACTGGTTGCTCTTCCAGAAAAAAAAAACAGATTCAAGCCACAGCACTCAGATGGCAACTGTCTGTAAATACAGTTTCAGGGCATCTAATGCCCTCTTCTGACCTCAGTAGATACCAGACATGCACATGATGCACAGACAAAACACCCATATACGTAATTTAAAAAAAATAAATGCTTTCAAAGTCGGTCCATTCAGCAAAATAGTGAGAAAGTCTCATATATTATAGTTTATAATAGATATAATGTTATAATAATATGTATAAAATAAAACACCTGAGTAGAACATCTCCCTAGGGAGTGTGAATGGAGCCCCAGGGAAGCTATACTTTGGCAACCTAAATAACAGAGTGTCTTGGAAAAGATCGGGTGAATGTTTTCCTGAAATTTTCCCAGAAAGTCCTTTTATTGTTGGACATTTTTTATGTCATCTTGGATCACATCTGTATGTATTCTGTGTTACTAAGTAACAGTAGCATTACCTGGTGATAGTGGCATTATTACTTCACTATTATATTTTCTCAATTCTGTTCATCAGTGTTTTCAAATGCAGCATCCTTTGAGAATCATGTCTCGATATACAGTGATAATTCTTCATGCTTCAGCCTAGAAATTTAAAAAGTAATAATCTCAGCATTCTTTCCACATCTAGAGATAGACATAGTCACATATATGCTTGGCCATGACAACCTTGGGGGAAGATTTTGCTTATTGAAGGCCCTTAGAGAAAATAAAGAATTGAATCATATCAACTTTTAGGATCAAACAAACACTGTCACTTCTGATTCCTTAAGAATTTCTTCTTTATAACTAGAGAGTGGAAAATCCAGCTTCCTTCTTAGGAACGTGAGAATGGAAAGTCTTTAGCTGTGATGGTGCCCTAACCACATAAACTTTCTGAGTGGCCCCTGCTACTTCAGGGAGAGACATCCCTTCTTTATTCCCTAACAGAAATTAGCATAATTCCACTATGATTAATACACTACATCTGAAGGTTTGAAGTTAACTAAAAAATCTGAAGCCCAAAATGAATACTCTGAGACGGAGAAGCACAATCACATCGAATTCCCTCGAATATGGAGCTAGAATTTTTGCACAGACCAAACCGCTTTAATCTGTCCTGCCATCAATGGCTCCTTCTGTCTCCCTGGTTTCCCTCTCTTTTGAAGAACCTTACTTGCTTCTTGATCTTTGTAATCAAGAGAGATTAACCCACCCTGAAAACTGTCCACTAAGATGCTTTTCAAACAAAAGAGCAGTGTGCCCCTACCAACCCCAACTTCTGAGGCCACAGGTGCAAACTGCAGGAAGCCCCAGAAAGCACTGTTTAGTTTCCTTAGTGCACAAGGAAGTAATCTCTTTGGCCCAGCAGTGAGTCTCTGGTCAGGCAGCCTCCAGCTGTAGCTTATTTCCTCCTCTCAATGATCACCAGGTTTCATTTTTATTGAAAGAATGCCTAGAATTGGGTTGAGCATTGGCCCCCTTCCTTGGGACTTAAAAGGTTTTATAGGAACTCACACAACTTCTAACAGACCAAACCTAAATCCCAATATTGAACAAACAGTTCCCTCTGTGAAAAATGGTCAGATACATGAAAAGACCCCATTGTTCAAATGAAAGCAACAAGAGTTCAAGTTGAAAACACTAGCAAAATTGTTTTATAATAATGTTTAGAAATTAGCTATTTCCTATCGGTAAGGATATGGTTTTTGTTTGTTTTAGAGCAGGTAAGGGAACTTACTTACAAAACTCTAATTTCTGTGTTAATATATCATATAGATGCTTGGTGTGGGCTGATAATAAGAGGACAGTCAGAATTCAATAAAACCCCAAGGGGGAAATGTCTGTGCTACATTTTCATTTATAGTTAATTGTAACCCTCTGGGACGATTAGAGATGACCAAAAATGACTCATCCACCTTTCAAAAGGAAGTAGTATATTGTTTACTTTTGCATATCTGTGATCATTATATTTCCCATAAACAATTTAAAGGAGGTAAATGTCAGTTTGATTCAATTTCTTAGAGATGTCCTCTCATGGCTGCTTGAGCTTCTTCAGGGTTGACAGAAAGCCGGGAGAGAAGTTGTCAGGGTCACATGCAGCCGCTCTCTCTTTATGATCCACTTCTCATTAAGGCCAATGTGCTACCATTCAGCACTCCCAGATAACACTTACAAACTATATGTTCATGTAAAGAATAATTTAGTTGTTACATTAGAACAAACCTAGTCAAATTGTCTCTGGAAATGCCATCGCAGATATACCCATGGTTGTATTTTGCTAACTTTTTATGCATTGCTAGTCAAATCAAGTTGGCATAACCAGATAAGCATTTTCCTAGCTCCTAGGCATTTCTGAATTCAATCAGGTCTCTTATAAAATAAGCCATCACAAGTAGAAAGCATCCAAACAAATAAATAGGAGAAAAAAGCTGAACGCCACAGTGATATCAATGGAGTGAAAAATAACGAGCAAAGGCAAGCTAACTGGTTAAGTGATCCGAAATCTCCACTTCGTATTTCAACTGCATGGAAGAATAACAATTTAAAAAATGGATGGTTGATGACTAGGAAGATGGATCTGTAGCTAAAGTATTTACGTACAAACATAGGAACCTGTGTTCAGCTCCCCTGAACCACATGAGAAGCTAGGTGTGGCCACAACCATGCCTGTGACATCAGCACTATTTGTGTGGAGGGGGACACAAGAGAACTGCTGAGGCTCGCTGGCCTGTCAGCCTAGATGAAATGGAAGCTGCAACTTGTGTGAGAGACCTTGCCTCAAGGGCATTAGTTGGTAAATGACAGAAGTAAGATAGCCTGCGTCTTCCTCTGGCCTCCACATGTGTACACAGTCAGAAGCACCTGCACATACATGTGTTCATATAACAAATACACACACACACACACACACACACACACACACACACACACTATAAGTGGTTGAATTCCTTTTAGTTAAGCCCAGCAATGGTAATGCTTAGAGAAGCTTCTGTGATCCCAGTGTGCAGAAATTGGGACACTACATTAAGTAATGTAGTGCTTAGAGAAGCTTCTGTGATCCCAGTGTGCAGAAATTGGGACACTACATTAAGGAATGCCGAGGGAGTGAGCTTATGAGGAAATGGAAACAGGAAGATGTTAGAAAACCTATTTTTGTGATACCATCTTTTTCCTCTGATAGGAATAAAAATCGAATGCTAATGTCCATCCATTTGTTGAGGTAAAAACACCACACAAAGCTTCTTAAAATAAATGATGAAACTAAATAATGTTATAAACAGGATAAATCCTCAAAATTTCAGAACATTTTGTCAAACAGCAGAAATTAGCCAGAAAATTGATGGAGCTGATGAACCAGGATTCAAGAAAACCAAGTAGGGGGACACTATGTCAACTTGCAGCAGCTAGAGCTGACTTTCCAGAGGAAAGCGTTCTGTGTTAATATCTTATCTGTCCCTTATTTATGTCAAGGAATGGCATAGACTATCTCCTGACCTTATATGTTTCTATCTCACTGTTACTGGCCTTCTATTTTATTCCATCCCATACATTACTAGTAAAGAGAGAAATCTCAAGGGTTCATGTCTCCTATTAGGAACAAAGAGAGTCTGAAACCTGATACCAAAAATGAGAGCAGATCCCAGAACAACACAGTCTTGGGACATCTTTTAAAGGAAAGCTCACTTTGCGTATCTCAGTATTTCTCAAAGGCAGTAATCAGAGTCCTCATGCCTATAACAAGTCTTTAATAAAAGCTAAGCTTGTTGTCACTTCTGCTTAAGTCTAAAACTGGTGATGGCTTCCCTTTCTGGGAGAATGAATTTCCTGTAAGGTTGTCTTAGTCAGGGCTTCTATTGCTGTGAAGAGACACCATGACCACAGCAACTCTTATATGGAAACATTTAGTTGGGGTGACTTGCTTACTTCAAAGTTTCAGTCCATTATCATCATTACGGGATCATTATAGCATGCAGGCAGACATGGTGCTGGAGCTGAGATTGCTACATCTTGCAGGCAACAGGACATTAACTGAGACACTCAGTGGCATCCCGAGCATAGGAAAACTCAAAACCCATCCCCACAGTAACACACTTCCTCCAACAAGGTCATGGGCACTCCATCTAAGCCCCACCTCCTAAAAGCGCTGCTCCCTATGCGATTATGGGGGTCATTCAAACTGCCACAGAGGTATTTAGGAAAGAGTGTCTTGCTTCTGCTTTCAAGTCTGACTTGCATTCCAGCGCTGCTCTTCTTAATCCCGAAATATTCTTTTTTGGACTTACTAGTGATGACAGCAAGCATCCTCAAAATGATGCAGGTGCCCTCCTTGCATACTTTCAGAATATGGAAGATGTAAACGGAGTACACTG
The DNA here is from genome assembly GCA_001685095.1 of Ellobius talpinus. Classification (NCBI taxonomy): domain Eukaryota; kingdom Metazoa; phylum Chordata; class Mammalia; order Rodentia; family Cricetidae; genus Ellobius; species Ellobius talpinus. Next base: position 7,643 of record LOJH01047025.1, read on the forward strand.
TAGTTCTGTTGAGTTACTGGCATTTAATTCTACACAATAATGTTTATATGATTCTGTGGAAATGCTGGGATTTTTATAAAATTTGGGTAACAGAAAGATAGAAATTATTGAGGAGTATTCTAAAACAAAACTAGATTTCTAGTCCAGTGTTTCTCAACCATCCTAATGCTGGAACATCTTGGTGGAGTTCCTTATGCTGTAGTGACCCACCAAATATACAATTATTTCATTACTACTTTATAACTGTAATTTTGCTACTGTTATGAATAATAATGTAAATATCTGATACACAGAATATCTGATATGTGACCCCTGTGAAAAGGTCATTTGACTCCCTAAAAAGGTCATGACACATATGTTAAGAACCATTGTTTTAGTCCAAAGGAAATTAACTAGAAAATGGTATCTTTCTGGGGAATTTGTCTTGTGAATAAACCCCAATTTCTACTTTGCTCTACTCCCCTGAGATCCATTACATTCTTGGAAAGTACCTTCTCGCTTACACCATGAGTACAAATCCGTTGTCTTTTCTCTAAGAAACCAGAATTCCCTTTCTGTGTGAGATTATCTTAAGGTTCCAGCCAACCTGTGTTAGCATGAATAAAATGTCAACTTGACATTATCTGTAGTCACAGACGAGAGCCTGAGTGAGGCATTGTCTCCATCAGGTTGGCCTGTGAACAGACCTGTGAGGGATTCTCTTCACTGGGTTAACTTATGTGGGATGACCCATCCTGAATGTTTACAGCATCTGGGTCATGGGATGAATGAAAAGTAGTGAGCACCCTGAGAGGAAGCATGTGTGCATTTATGACTCTTTGGTTCTGATTGTGGATGTGACATGATTAATTACTCGGATTCCTATCCCTTTGGTTTCTTTGCCATGATAGACTCTAACTTGAATGTGGGAGCTCAAATGAGCCTTTCCTTTCTTCCATTGCTTTTTCCAGGATATTTTATCATTACAACAGTACATGAACCTCTGAAATAATCATCTCCTATATACTATTTTTATTCATTATATTTTCCAAAATGAAATTAATCCTTTCCCAAAAAATACCAAATAGTAATAAGTATGAGAATGTATGTAATAATAATAATTTGAGATGGGGCAACTTATTTGAGAGAGTAGGGGCATCATAGATGGATTTGGAGCAGGGACAGAAAGGTGAGAATGAATTGAATACAGTACACATGTAAGACAAGAACTTGTCTTCTGAGTTAAAATTTGGAAAAGAGTTGGGGAAATAACTTGAGAAAATTGTGGTAACCAGTCACAGGCTAGACTCTGTAGTGGTTCATCAGTGTGAGTACAAACTTGCAATTATGAAGCTGGGCAGTGGTGGCACACGCCTTTAATCCCAGCACTCAGGAGGCAGAGGCAGGTAGATCTCTGTGAGTTCGAGGCCAGCCTGATCTACAAGAGCTAGTTCCAAGTCAGGCTCCAAAGCTATAGAGAAACTCTGTCTTGAAAATCCAAAAACAAAAATATAAAACAAACAAATTTGCCATTATGTTCTTCTTAATCACTCAAATGGTAATTAATGAGTGAAACCCAGAAACCTGTGCCAATGACAAACCACACATTTTTGAGATAGTAAATGCAAATACACATAGATGACTATTTAAATATTTGCTACCTCTCTATCCAGATATCCATGCCCAGTATAGAGACAGCACTTTGTCTGTGTAAAGTTCATGTGCGTGTTGGCTTGGTATGCACAATCAGTGTGGAGCAGGGCAACTTTCCTTCAAGATGTCTGCACTCAGTGCTTCTGCAGCTAAAAGTTTGCGTGTGTTCTGTCACAAACAATTTGTTGTTTGTTATTCTGTTCCAAAAGGAAATACTTTTCTGGGTGGGGGTTAAAATGCAAATACTCCACCATCCTTTCTTATAAACCCTTTTAAGACAATTAAAGGTTTGGAATGTATCTTTCTGAACCATTTTCTCTTGTCACTGTGGTCCTAAAATTATTTCCTGGGTCAAAAAGGCAGAAGCTTTCATCATCTTCTAGCTTGAAAGATAAGGAAGTATGCGTGAATTGTTCACTGACCCCGGCAGATCTCCACAATTATGAGGAGAATACAAGATTTTATGAGAGGAAGGGACATTTTAAAATATCTATGGACAGGCCAAGGAACATGAGATTTGTAAGTGTTAAATATTCTCTCCTGCAGAAATGATGCATCTCATGCCGAAAGGATAATGGAATGACTAATCCAAGCCCCGAAATTATGAGCTAATAAATAATGGCCTTATAAACATGATTAAATAATTATATACAATAGAAACTGCTCAAGAGGAGGGAGAGAGAAAGGGAAAGAGGAGATTAGGAGAGACATAACCTTAACAAGTTCAGCTGTGTTTGCCCATGCCTCAAAAAGTTCAATTATGTCAGCTCATGAAGGCGCTGCCAAGTTAAGTGTGCTTCTCATAGAGTTCTCAGAATCCCAGAAGGAAAATGAGTCGGGTGTTTCGGAGTTGGATATTTATCCATTCAACAGTCACTAAATTAGATTTGGCTTAATATTACACTCTTGAAGAGTTAGTTGTAGTTTCCTCGAAAGCTCTTGGTTGTAATCCTAATTATCTTTAGAGGATTCTGTTTCCATTAACCCTTTAGCAATGTCTTATCAAGATAATTTGACACATACATATTTTATCTTTAAAAGCAACAGAGATATAAAACCTTCTTAGGAGCCAAATGCACCGAATGCCCAAATTACAAGCTCCGGAAGGCAAGAAAAAAGAGTCATGGGAAAGGTTGATTTGAGACTTGGCACAGAAAGTATTCAGCTATGCCCCATAGAGATAGAGAAGAAAATCAAAAGCTAACTGGTAGGGGGGAAACATGCAAATAGGTCTGTGGATTGGAAGCAGCCTTATTAATTTTCCAGGGAAACGTGTATACAATATCATGAACAAAGAGTATTCACATTACAGATTCTGTAGAGATTCATGAGGCAGGTGGAGGTGTCACAAATCCAGCGTTGTTAACGGGTCTTGTGCTCACACACATCCACATTTACTTCTGCACAGGCTTTAAAGCTTGATGCTGTCTGCAACACATACAATGCCTATCACTAGAAATCTGTTTACAGTTTTCTTTCTCTAACACAACATCATTTTTGCAAGAAACAGGCCTCCTGCATTATTTATGTTTGGGATACTTGTATAATAAAGCACAGGTACATTCCATTCCATTGCATGTGTTTCTCTAAAGGCATTCAAGAGCAAAACTGATATGGAGGCTAATGAATCTGTGCAAGTGGGGTGGCCTGGTGACTAGAAACATGTGACTTTTCTCTGTACCACTACATTATTTTTATTAGCCTGTTATTTCCTAACATTCACATGAAAGAATAAGCTTCCATGCTCTTATTTAAAATCTTCCAACTTCTGGGTGATTCTAAAAATTATTCAGTTACAAGCACATCATAGGATATCAGAGAAATAGTTAATAGATATGAATTTATTCCCTCAAGATATCAGTAAGGTTTGTCCCACAATAAATAATGTTGAATGAAGAATCTCTCTCTCTCTCTACCTCCCTCTCTCTCTTTCTCTGTGTGTAATGTGTGTGTGTATGTGTGTGCAATAGATTAGAAGGAATAATTGTATTAGTTTCTAGATGCCATATTTTCTGCCACAAATGTTCTCTCTCTTAAAGGAATTTAAATGATATTTCTGGTACCTGCAATGTACAAAGCAATTTTTTTAGAAAATTGAGTTGATTAATTCATTTATTTGAGGCCATCATAAGTTTATGTAATGCTTACTCTTCATTAACATTGCCACACTTAGTAGGAGATTGCTATCTACTCTCCAGACATACACATATTTGAAGAATAGGGAGATGATTCAGGTTATATTTTCTAGTTATTTATGCATACTTATTAAAGTACATATACTTTATAGTTTAGAATTATGGAAGTCTAAGAGATGATTCTATTAAGAACTGAAGATGGCTTCTCTGGGCACTTGAAACTTTTCTCAATCAGCCTAAATTCAGCTAGTTACTTCATTGCCCTTGATTACATGCATTGCTCCATAAAACTGTAATACTGGTAACAAAATAAGAAAACCTTATTTTAGTTGATTTATGAAATGCTTAAAATGTAAGCTCTTCAGCATGTGTTTTAACATAATTAAAGTACACAATGGGGGACAGGACAAGGCATTAAAGTCAACAAGATGGTCTCCTGTAGTGGGTCAATGAAAAAATTCAAAGAGTATTTCTTTGATGATTTTCCATGTGCCTTAAGTAGCTCTACCTTCTAGATATAGCGGTGCACTTCCACACACCAAAAGAGTTCTGGACACCCCTTCAGCATCAGTTGTAATGCTGATCCAAACTCAAGCTGCTGGATGCTTTCTATATGCAAATTCTAGAGTCACCACAAAGGACAGGGGGATCCCAGGGTGTCCAATCTCTAGAGGCACTGCTTTTTGTGGTATTGGGTCAGCACAGAGATCAACAGGAAAAAGTTCTATTCTTATTATTCCCATTATTCTTGAAATAAGCACAATATAGCAGCTCTGTGGTGGAGAATTAAAAACACCATGGGCCTGCCACATCCCAGGATCCTACGGCCACTTTTCTTATTTAAATGCAACCTCTGTCTATAACCCTTTGCAGTGCCCACATTATATTTTTGGCTGATAGTAAGCACATAATTAACTTTGTGAGACAATAGCATGTGAGCTCTACGAGCCTAAACATATTGAATGTATTATTTGGAGGATGGCATGCATTTCCTCTCCATATTTGAAAAGTGACCCTTCTTTTTTTCTCATTAATAATGAGAATCTGCCTCTGAATATATCATCTTCCTGCTGTTCCTTCTCTCCAGTATCCTAGCTTCATAACAGAAGTACATAAATCAGCTTATAAATTGCCATTCTGTATAGGAAGGTTCCTGCTGACACTAAATAATACACAAATGTATAATAGTCTCTCTCTCTCTCTCTCTCTCTCTCTCTCTCTCTCTCTCTCTCTCTCCCCACTTTATTTTTCCAAGTGTTGTGGTCAAGCACCAGTTCCCTTGCCCTAACCACTAAAGTGATGAAGGACATAATCTGGCTAGCATCTTCGCCTTCACCTAACTACCTTTCTTTCCAGAGATCTCATTTAAACTCCCATCTCTCTCTCCCAGTTCACAAGAAGAAAGACTACAAGAACTGGGGACATGGCCAAGCCCAGGAAACTCAGAATTTGGATACCTAGAACCAATATGAAAATAAGGTGGGGAGCCCAAATATAAGCCCAGAATCGGGGAGCAGAGATTCGGAATTTTAGTATCAAGGTAGAGTCTAACAGTGAACTATTGGTTTAGTGAGAGATTCTGCCGTAATTTTAAAATGCAGAGTGATGCAGAATGATACCCTACATCAGCCTGGAACCTCCACAGGCATGTGCATAAGTACGCAGGCACACACGCGCTTTTGTGAGCACTCACGCATACACACATACACACACACACAGTTGGAGGCCACTTATTCATTTCCTGGCCACCCAGACCCTAAATAATCACACAGAAACTGTATTATTGCAACACTGCTTGACCTATTAGCAAACACTTCTTTTTGCCTAGTTCTTTTTTTTTCTTTTTTATTATTATTATTAAAAAATTTCCACCTCCTCCCCT
>LOJH01047026.1:0-10081 GCA_001685095.1 Ellobius talpinus
TCAAAAGCTCCTATGGCGTTTCCTTGCCAGGAAGCAAGCTGCAACAGTGTGTCCCATAGCTCCATAGTCGGGACCGCCTGCTTGAAAGAGTCACAGTTTTCCCTGGCAGGATGGCCCAGAAAGCCAGCATTTTAAAACAGCGCAGCTTTTTTCCTGCTATGGCTGAAAACTGAAATGCTTTACTCTAGTCTTCACCAATCTTTCTTAGGCTTTCTGTAGATGCAGTTATCCACGTGGGTGCCATTTGTAACATGAGGGCTGGAGTGCTGATCCAGAGAATGAACTGTCAGATCCAGTCATCCAGACTGGTTATCATCAGATGTCAAGATTATAGGTCAATGGTTTCTGTCTACATTCATGTTTTAAAATAGAATGCGCATTAAATAGATGGTGAACACATTTTCATGGGTAAGATAACCAGTATTAGTCATTTAAAATTTAAGAGTAAAAGCTTTTGGTATAAAAATTCATTACTGTGTTAGTGTTTTCAAGCATAAGTGATTTAAAAAAACTAATAAACTCAACTCTAACATAAATAAAAACTTGACAGCAGATGCCGAGATGGGCACCAATGTGACAGAACAGGGAGTCCACACCAGTGTGACTGTTGTCATTTTCCTACAATGGCTCTTTACTGAGGCTCATCAGTATGCTTGAAAACATACTAGAGTGCGGGAAACAGTTATACAATGTGACCTGTGTGTATATGTTTTCAGGGGTCACCATTTGGTGCTAACCAATGGGGGTCGGAGGGGCTCCTCCCTGGGAACATTATTTCTCATGCTCTCGGCATTCCTTAATTGCTGTCCCTTGTCAATGCTTGAAAGCCCCAAGATTTCCCTTCTTGTTTTATGTGTGTCATTCTTGTTTACGTCTTGTTTAGGCAGGCATGTTGTTGAGATTTCATGGGTGTAGCTTTCCTGACATTTCTAGGAGATGCAATCTCACAGCGGACTTCCTGTTCCTCTGGTAGGTCATATTTATCTATTTAGGAATAGTTAAGAATATAAATAACAAGAGTTAAAGAAAAAAGAGGACATGAATTTGAGAGAGAGCAAATGTGCCTAGGAGTGGGTGGAGGAGGAAAGGAACAGGGAAAAGTGATGTCACATGTTAATTTCAAGGTTTTTAAAGTGCATGAAGCAAAACCTGGTGGGGTGGGGTGAGGTGGGCTGACCACAGAATCTTCTCATCCTGAGCAATCCCAGTAACTACAGACTAATGGACCGAACAGCAGGAAATTTCCTCTATCAAATCAGGATGGACAGCAAGTATTTAGACAGAGACATTACAGAGAAAACTCAAGGATCACAGACCTTTTACTCCTATGAGACAACACAAAAGAAAATCTAGGCAACCTTGGATCCAGTGGTGATATATTAGATATGATATCAAAGGCACAAGCCATTCAAGAGGCAATTGATATGTTAGATTTCATTAAAATTAAAAATGTTGGTTACCCAAAAGATGCTGCCAAGAGAGTGAAAAGCCAAAGTATAGAATGAGAGAATATATATATATATATATATATATTCACAAGGCATACCTGCTTGATGGCTACTCAACATAAAGAATTCTCAAAACTCGTCAAGCTTAAAAAACAAAGCAAAACACTGCTTTAAAAAGGAAACAAAGACTTTAACAGCTGCCCCACCAAATAAGATACACAGATAAGAAAATATGCTATGAGAAAAAAACTCCACACGATAATGTCAATCGGGAAACAAACTGGAACAAATCGCTAACGTCACCTGCCTACAACCTCTAAGAAAGGCCAAAATCTATAACTCCGACAACACCAAATGTTGGCAAGGACCTGGAGCAACAAAAATGTGCATTCATCACTGGTAGAAGCGGGAAGCCCTGCAACACTTTGGAAAATAGTGTGCTAGGTCCTTATGAAGTTAAAAACATTCTTACCATATTAGCCAGCACTAATAGTCCTCAGTGTTCACCAAATAAGTTGAAAATGTATGGCCACACAAGCACTTGCACGTGGATGTTTATGGAAGTCTTATTCACAATTGCAAGCTAGAAACATCATGATGTCCTCTCACATTAGGTAAATTGGGATAAATAAACTGGCTCACCTATGAAACTGAGATATCATTTGGTCCAGAAATGAAATGAGCTACCAAGTCACAGAAAGATATGGAGCCAATTTAAATTAATATTATTAACTGAAAGAAGCCATGTTTTATTATTATATCCTACATAATAATAATATGCATTATTATGTTATATAATACATTATAGGAATATTGTATTACTATTGCATTATAGACATATATTGCATTATATTAACATTCAGGAAAAGATAAAATTATGAAAAGAATCTATGGTTGCCAGGTATGGGAGAGAAGGCTGATGAGGCAGAGCATGGGATTTGTAAGGCAATGGAATGGACCCTATATGATACTATGATACCGTTCCCTTATACATGTGATTAGGTGCTCCCCAATTTTTGGCACCACAAAAATGGCAGCATGCATATTTGTTTAGCCTCCTTTCACCTTCTTCTATTTCCAAAACTGAAAGCATTCGTGTTAATCTCTAATAAACACCAGGAAAGGAATTCGGCAGCACGAATCAGTTCGCATTCTCGCCAGCGTCCCTGTACCTACCTCTTGGTTCCCTCACACTTTCAACATCACAGACACTTTCTGCCTCTGCATGTCAGCTGTTTTGTAATCTTCCACAGTGCCTCGAGCTTTTAGGAGATTAAAAATATTAACCAGAGTGGGGCGGTGGCTCGCTGATAACACGCTTGCCTAGTATGCAAGACACCCTGGGCTCCTCACTAAGCACTGTATTATCTAGGCATGGTAGTGCATGCCTATAATCCCAGCACCCCAGAAGTGAAGGCAAGAGAATCAGAAGTTAAAAGTCATCCTCAGCTACATAGCAAGTTGAGAAGAAAAATAAGAGCAATTTTTAAGCAATGTTTCAGGTATTTGTTCTTAATATTTTCCATGACAAGAAGGCTATAAAATGTTCCTCTTCCTCTACCTATAGTCAGACTCCCAAGAGAAGGATTTGCTGAGAAATATTATCTAAGTCATAGATGCATTATATTCATAAAATAGCAAATAGCCACTGGATAGGTGGCGCAAAATTGTTTTTTTGAGATTTATCTCAGTTTATATTTGAGTGTTCCTTTTCAGATTATAGCGCTTGATGCGACAATGCAGACATCCTCTTGCTATTAGGAGAGCTAGCACTTGGATCCAGGGCACTGTGCGCTCAAGTTTAAGACATGCTTCACCACTGAGCTATGCAAGACCAGGCAGTTTAAAAAGATTTCAAGTTACTTACTTCTTTCAACAATGAACAACCAACAACAAAGTGTCATATGTCAGTCTATTTAGTTCTTATGAGCAAAGGGAGAGGTTTTATTGTTTATCAATAACATTTTCTCATTTGCTAAGAATTTGGTTAGATTCCTGGCTCCTCTGCTTACTGAAATTTTTAAGCTGTGTGGTTTATCCCTGAGTTAAAGCCACAGATAATCTTTGACATACTTTTTCTTTGTATTTTTCTTTCCTTGCAAAGCTTAGAATTTTAAAGTACTCCAAAAGATTCCAAATGCTTCTTTTCAGTACTTTTTTTTTTACCAGTTTCCTACGGGGTGTGTCCTAAGGTATAGTAAGCCTTTTGAGTGACGCATAGCCAACTGTTTACCCAAACACCAAAAACTGACTGGTTCACCCTCTGCCCCATTTTCTCCCAGTTCTTTTAACATGAATTCTTAAACAGGAGAATATATTGCAGAACTTTTATTCTATTCATTTACTATGCATATTTTTAAAAGCCAGCCACATTTTTAAAGTACTGTCCTTTGTCACTTCCGTCATGGGTCCTAATATTAGGACAGGCAATTTCAATAAATTTTATTAATAGAATTCTTCCTATTCATGCCTGTTTATATTATTCCACGTGCATGTTGAAAAGTTACAAATATTGGAAAAGTCTGGTTAGATTTTGTAAGTTATGATTTGAATGGAAAATAATTTCCTTACAGGCACATGCTTTGGATTTGGTGGCCTGCTTATGAGCTATACAGAGTAGCAATCACAATCCTGAGGGCTTTGATCTGATCAATGGATTAATCCCTCTGGATTTATAATCTGATGGCATTATCAGGAAATGACAAAGAGTAGAAGATGTGTCTAATTGCAAGAAGATCTGACCTATGTGTCTTGTCCCTGCTCCTTCTACTCTGTAGTACTCTGGCCACTACCAGGAACTGAGCAGCTCTTCCCTCTTAGGGCTATGACACTGTCGCTGACCACAGGCCAGCAAGTCAAGCGTGGATGGGAAGCCCTGAAGCAGTGAGTCAAGAGAGGCAACTGTTTCCTTTCAGCTGTTTTTCCTCAAGGACTTGTCAGAACAATGAAAAGTCTAAACCATAAATGAATGGAACTGTGTCAGCCTCTACAGAAATCTGCTCAACACAGCATTGAGTTTTAGATCTCGCAGTTTCATCCATGAGATTGCACTTAGTCTTCACACTCACCTCAGAATTTTTACACTTCTACAATTTAAGTCAACGTGGTTAACACTTGAGATTGCCGATTATATTAAACCTACGTCCACAGCTTCTTGCTGACCAACTTTAATATCGAGTGAGTAGACACAGACATTTAACACATACATTACTCCCTTGCTTCTTTAATATATAGTCATTGTCATTTATGTATCAGAAGCCCTGTGACTGTAATGTTTCATGTTCTATTCTTAGTGATTTCCATTTAAAGGAAGAAAACACTACCAGACTTACATTCAAAATAACAGTACTGTGCTTTCTACCCTTAGATCTGAGGCCTAACTATTAAAAGAGAAAAATGCAACCACTTGGAAGGAGTCTATAGGGAATGGTTGCTATAGAAAATGTAAGGTGTAACATGTGCCAAGTAGCTCTTCAGCCTGACATTCTTTTCTTAATGACATTTCACTGTACACAGATATCAGATCATTCATAAAATGGACCGGTGATATTTATAAAGAAGACATATAGATGCCAAGCTTAAAACACACCCAAAAGGAGAAAGCAGTTGAAAAGTTAATTATCTTTATGAACTTTTACCCTGCACCACTATTTACATATTGCTGGCTGGGCTAGGCAGTAATATTGGAGACTATAAAGCTGATGTTCTTTACTTTTAAATGTCTAAAAGCTGTAAACAATGGATTCGTGCCAGTAGGTAGTGTAGGCTTGTGGAGTCATACATGAGCCATTTCTCCTTCAGAAATTCAAGGCCAGAGAGAGCTGCGGGCAAACTGCCTTTTCCATCCCACCAAAGCCTGTGGCCCTCCTGTGTCATACTGGACAGATGTCTCGGGGATTCCCAGTTCCTGGCCTTAATGCACAAGTCCTTGACTCTATATAATGGTGTTCTATAAACATCCATGACAAGTGACATCATCCTCTATGTTGTCTACTATATTAAAAATTACTTGACCCTCCCACTGGGAAAAAATGGTATTGATATGACTGTTTTCTTATTCTATCAAATGAATCGCTCCAGACTGGACGCTTTAGGCACTAAGATAATGACAGAGGAACTATAAATACAAGCAGGTCCTCTCAGAGCACCACTCATTACAAGCAGCAAGCAAAGAGGGGGTAGGGAAATGACCCAATGACACTGTGAGAAGCTTCTCGGTGAAGCAAGTCATGTGTTCAACCAAGGCATGGCCCAGTGGGGACAGAGTAGAAACTTGGGATCACTCCAAAGAGGGGAGCTACAGACTGACTAACCAGCGACACACCCAGCGAGACTATCTTCAAGCAAACCTTCACAGAGGAATAAAGAATGTTTTTGTCGGAAGACTTCCAAGACTTCAACCGCAAGATGAGGAGATTGCTGACTGATATCAGTAGTCAAATGATGTGTTCAGAGCACAGAAATAATTGTGCCAGAGCAAAGCAGGGCTATGGATATTCATGTGGAAACAACTATTTTATATTTTTTTAAGTATGTAAGGTAACAGCCTGCATGAATACTAGCCAACACTAAAGAAATGAGACAGATTATGGATATCATTGATAAAACTCAAAGAGCTAAAATAACCTAAGAACTCTAGTCAGTATTTTCATTAATTTAGAGGAAAATTTTTTAAAGGGAGGGGGTAGTTTCTGTCTCACTGCTAATAAAGTCAAGAGAATGTATACCTAAAATAAACAGTGTAAGAACAGAGCAGGCAGTGGTTCCATTGATAAACATCTGCCTGCATGCAAGCACAAGTACCTGAGATCAGATCCTTTGCACCCACGTAAAAGTCAGGCATGGAAGTCTCACAATCCGAGCATATGGAAGGCAGAGGTAAGGGGAGCCATGGATCTCACTGTGCAAACTAGCCTCAGCAAGCTGATCAGCTCCAGATGCAGTGAAACTTCCCATTGCAAACAAATAAGCTAAAGAGTGACCATAGCCGTCACCCAGTGTTGAAGGCTTCTCCATGCACAAACACAGACGTACACAACACACACATACGTAGAGAGAAACGTAATACACACACATACACAGAGCAGTAATCTTCAGCTTTCAGCTCACTAGATACCAAATCAAACTTGCTAGAACAAAGATTATTACCACAAACAGGCTCACCCCAATCATCCATCAACCTGACAAATAAATGCGCAAGAAATACTTGCTACTCGGATGTATGCCCTGTCTGAGACTCCAGTGCAGAGGAGTCATTCTGATATCAGCTGAGCAAAAGCTGTAAGAATGTCCCCTGACTCTGGACATGGATAGTTCAGAATGCCAGTTTAAAGAAAGAGAAGCAGTCTTGAAGGATAGAAGCTGCCGAAACTATAAGATAGCAAGAATATCACTAATGGTAAAAATTAATGAGATTGCTGAAAATGGTTATTTGATTTATATAGACATATAGATAGATTTATATAGATATATGCTTTATTAACAGCATACTCTATAACATGTATGAATGTAGTGAAGTATTTGTTATCACTATTAGAGAAAAAAATACATTTATTTTAATTTGTATTAGATTGGAACAATTCAGAAATATTTCTACTCTAATTTGTTCTTTTTTGGGTCAAAACAGTGTTTTCAGTTGACTCTGGATAGTCTTACTTGTAATGATATGCCCATCACTTAGCCTAGGTATAGTTTTTAGGAATCATTTCAAACCTCTCAGACCAGAACTGTGCATAAGCTGCAGTTAAATCCAGAATGGGTGTCACAATGAACAAAGATCTGAAACCAGTCAAAGCTCAGAGAATGAGAGACTGCATAGATGTGGCTCTAGATGGACATCTGTACCTTCCCGCCACTCCCCAGGGTTCTGGGAACATCAAAGAAGAGGGGCAAAAAGATCGGAAGAACCAGAAGTGGAAATGCAACAGAGTAGGTGCTTGTATGAACTCACAACTGTTGGGACAGCCTGCACAAGACCTGTGCAAGATGAAGCCAGACACAATCCCAGTGGGGAGTGGGAAGGTGGTCATGAAGTCCCACCCCTACTGAGGAACTATTGGCAATTGGTGCTACTAGGAAAAGGGAGTCAGTTTTCTGCAGGGATGCAGCAGCTGAGAGGTTACCCATGCCCCAGCTAAGCCTATACACATCACATACTGGCAGCACTAAATGGACAAACTGGATTCAACAACAACAATAACCAACCAAAGCAAAAACAAAACAAAACCAAAATAGCGAAAAACCAAAATAACAAATGAAAAACCATGAAATTGTGAGGAATAGTGGGGGCGGGAGAAGAGGAGTTGGTGATGAGGGAAATAGGGGGAAGAATTTACCCAAACATAGATGAATGCATGAAACTCTCAATTAAAAAAACAGGAAGAGGTGCCACCATTAGATGTGGTTACTCTAGCCACACATTCTGAGCAATAGCTAATCATTAGAAATATGTAAACCACGAGGGACCTCTTTAAATAGATCATCTACTTCGGCTCCATACTCTCATAAACTAAATATAACAGCACATTTTCATAGACACATTTCTGTAAAAGGCCATCTAATTCCTCAATATTGTGGAGCTTAGTATCATAGATAGCTCCTTTTCTGCAAACCCTTCCATTGCCAGACTCAGCGCTAAGGGTCACATGGTTCTCAATAAAGGCATTTTCTCTCTATCTTCTAAACACATGAGAAATCTATCTTCTGAACACATGAGAAAACCCTTTAATAATACAGTTTTCAAATCAAGATAATTTCCCCTCTGTCGCCCACTGGGCGGACCATTCAGCCCAATTAAGCGAGTTTAAATATTACTCAATAAGGATTGTGAGCACACAGCTGAGTGAGGAGGAACAGAAAAATCTTTGCAACTTCATCCGTGGCCCTGAGGATTCTGTTCCTCGTATACATTAGGTAAAACTATATAAATTGTCATTTCTGTAAATCACAACTGGTTTAACAGAGATCTGTAACCAGTCAAAGAGACTCTATGGAACTTTATATGGAATGAATTAATGATATTCTCAAACAAAGGCGTTTGGACAGCTGCCAACAAGGCTGGTTTCCATGGCCATCTTCCTAGCAACGCATGCGGACACCAAGTTCTGCAGTTTATGGAAACCTAAACTGGTATTGAACGCAGCAGTTCCATAAATCAGGCAGATTAAATGCCCTGATCTCTGCTTTGCAGATGAGGAAAATAAGGCACAAACATTAAATCACTGGTAAATGCGTATAAAAGCCAAGTCGCTTCTGTGAATATCCAAAAGTAATGGGAAAAGGAATCTAACCCTTTCTCTTGGAATCTTTATTGTAAATAGCATCCTTTAAAGGGTGAATCAAAGGTATCTAAGGGCACCTTGTGAGCCAGCATGATGGTACACACTGGGCTCCCGTCACCAAAAAGAAAGAAAACATGTAAGTTCTAGTAGCTCACTCCCAGAGTGTACATGTGGACAGATTCCAGAAACATCTACGTGATAAGAGGCTAGATTGGAATTACCAAGTACTTTCAAAATATGTGGGTGGGAACTCAAGTACATTCTTATAATTTATTTGCCTACTTCTGCAACTCATACTTTTCTCTAGAATTTTATCCTTTCCCTCACAGGCCCGTCTCTTATCCACAAAGGTCACATGTCTGGTTAACTGGAGACTCAAACACTGCACAAAGCAAACACTGTGGACCCCACACCATCAGTCAGGGCACCAGCCTGGTAACTTCTGGTAACCACAGCCTGGAATGCAGCTCACAAAGGCATCTATTAACTAAGTAAACAGTCAATGACTCAAATCGATTTCGGCAATGTAATGACTCCACTTAACCCTAAAGAGATACTTGCCACACTGATCATCGTATCTTCCTGATGAAAGGGATCCTGTAGATTAACTTGAAAATGAGGCAATTATATAGAGTGTGAGCTATAGTCAGATATAATCAAGTTCCTCCTCACCTATCTGCCCATAAAGCAATGACAGGCTCTTGCTTATTTACTAATTAAAAATAATATATATTTTACCAACACTATCTTTAGATACCAAGACCGATAACCCCTTCTCTACTGTCTCAGACTGGGGAGGTGTCAGCTTACAGGGATCAAATCTCACTTGGGACCAAGGATACAACCCTGTGACTGTAGAGAGCGAGCCTTAAATACTTACTCACACAGCAGAACACCATTTTCTAGAGAGGCTCGAAAATCCTTGGTTTCAAAATTCTTCTCAGTCACAGCCTGAAAGACAGATTTGGGCATTCAGTAAAGAGGGACGAGAAACAAAGTAAATTCACAGTGCTGTTAATAAGCATTTGATGTTTTAGCTGAATGATTTGCACGTATCGCCAAAAGTCATTCCTCATAGAAATTGTGTACTATTCTGTGTTATAACCATGTTAGTGTGAATAAGTGTGTCCTGTGGTGTAATCATTTTATTGGATGATAGACTAAGGTTACAGAGGCCATGAATGTGAGGAAGAGCAAGGGTAGATGGGAAGGATCAAAAGGAGGAAAGGGAAGGGGAATGATGTAACTATACTACAACCTCAAACAAAAATGAAGAAATATTTTTTAAAAACTAAACTAAATTTTTTTTTTGGTTTTTCGAGACAGGGTTTCTCTGTAGCTTTGGAGCCTGTC
>LOJH01047029.1:2573-12591 GCA_001685095.1 Ellobius talpinus
TCAGCCCATATTCTCCACATGCGTGCCGGCTTGCACATCTACACACATCTACACACATGTACACACATGTACACACATGCACACACATGTACACACATGTACACACATCTACACACATGCACACACATCTACACACATGTACACACATGTACACGCATGCACACACATGTACACACATGTACACACATCTACACACATGTACACACATCTACACACATGCAATAAAATAATCAATAATAAATAAATGTATAAAAAAGAGTGATATGCAAAAATTAGCTATGTTTTTACTTGCCAGCAAGGAACAATCTGAAAGCCAAAATAAATAATCCCAGGGGCTAGAGCGATGACTCAGCGGTTATGAGCCCTAACTGCTGTTGCAGAGGACTTGTGGTGGCTCACAACCATCTGTAAGTTCAGGTCCAGGGGACCGGAGGTCTCTTCTAACCCCCACGGGCTCCTGTACACATGTAATCCTTATATACACTCAGGCATACACACATACACATTAAATCAAATAAATAAATATTCAAAAAGTAAAAGAAGCCTGGCATGGTGGAGCGTGCCTTTAATCCCAGCACTCGAGAGACAGGTAAATCTACACCGGTTTAGTTCTGCATTTGACTCATTATGTGCTGCGGGAACTAGGCTGAAAATTTAAAAACATACAGAGATAGAGACAGACAGACGGGGCCACAGGGACATCCTTGAAGCAAGAATGCCAAGAATGCTCACTTTATTGCTCGGAGGAGGCCGCTTATATAGGGCTCTGGTCATGCCCCAGCTCTCAGGATCTTTCAGCTGAAGACTCATCAGAACCCACTCCCCTGCCATCAGGGTTTCTGCTCAGAGCAGCTGCAGGCTGAAATTCAGGGTCTGCTGGCCCACAGACCCCAACAGAGGTCTCTGAGTTCAAGGCCAGCCTGGTCTACAGAGCTAGTTCCAGGATAGCCAGGACTATACAGAGAAACCCTGTCTCAAAAAAGAAAAAGGAAAAGAAAACCAACTCCATCTACAACAGCATATGTTTAAAAACCTGGAATAAAGTTGAGAAAGGAAATGAAATATTTGCGTCCTGGAAATTATGAGGCATTACTGAAATAAATTAAAGGAACATTAAAGAGATAAAAAAAAACCAACCCAAAAAAACCCTGTGCTCATTGGTTGGAATATTTAATATTGTTGACATGGCAACATACCTTGAAGCAAGCTACAGATTTGTAGTCTCTATCAGAGCAAACTTTATAAAAATTATTGGGCCATAGGGAAGCCTGTCTTTACATCACTGTGAAAGAGCCAGAAGCTCCAGCTAGCTGGAACACTCTGACAGACTGGGTATATGGCTCAGTATGCAGATCACCTGTCTAGCAGGCACCAGACCCCAGGTACCACCTCCAGCATCACACAAACTGGGCACAATGATGCACACTTGTAATCCCAGCACTTAGAAGGTTGAGGTAGGAGGATCAGGAGTTTAAGGTCATTTGGGGCTACATGTAAAGGTTGAGGCTAGCCTGGGCTACATACATGAGCCCCAAAGAAGAAATGTAAAGGCTGTAGTTTCCAATTTCAAGGTGTATGACAGAGCTCCATGAACACACTGACTAGACAGCGTGGTGTTGGCATGAGGGTGATGGAAGACAGTTCGTCATGGGAGCAGACAGGGGAAACCATAGCCTATTGTAATCCATGTGGAAAATGTTTGGTAAAATTCAGTGTTTGAACAATGCCCAGCCAGGTTCTATGACACAGGCCTGGAGCCCCAGCTGCTCAGGAAGCTGAGGCGGGAGTTTGAGATCAGCGTGAGGTGAGATAGCAAAACCCTGTCCCAGTAAAGAAATAAATAAGGCTGGGAACAAAACTCAGTTGGCAGAGCGCTTGCCTACCATGCCCTGGGTTCTAACATCAGCACCAAAAATCCGTGTGTGTAACGCCTATGATTCCAATACCAGGAGAATCAGAAACGGAAAGCCATTCTTGGCTACCTAGTGAGTTCCAGACCAGCCTGGAGTACAGGAGAACTTGATTCCCACCCTGTGTGAAGAAGTTGATGTGGTTTGTGTTTATCTGGAATTCCGGCACTCCGGTGATGAGATGGGACAAGAGAGGACCCTGGCTTAGTTCTCAGCACCCACATAGGGGCTCACGGCCTCTGCTACCCTAGCTCCTGGGGATCGGATGCCCTCTTCAGATCTGATGGACGGCAGCTGTGGAGATGGTGCACAGACCTGTCTGTGCAAGCAAAGACTCTTACACCAAAGATAAAAACAAGCAAATCATTAAGAAGATAAGTTGGTGTGTGCTTTAAAGATTGTCACTGGGAAGATATAAAAATTTTAAGTTAGAACGCCAGGTTCCTGTTACACATGGCATGCAAATCAGATGGAACCAATACCAAACTGCCCTAAAGTTAGAAAGTCAGTTAGAAAAATAAGTTCGGTTCTAGAGTGTTTGTTATGAAGATTTTTTGCTTGTTTGTTTGTTTTTAGAGACAGGGTTTCTCTGTGTAGCCTTGGCTGTTCTAGAGCTCACTTTGTAGACCAGGCTGGGCTTGAACCCAGAGATCTGCCTGTCTCTGCCTCCCGAGTGCTGGGATTAAAGGCACATGCCACCATCCCTTTCCATTTTGTTTATTTTTAAATTTTTCCTGTAGAGCCCAGTTTCCTTCCTTGCCCACATGTGCGCTTGACTTAACCATTCACATCCTGGCCCAAGGCTGCTCTCATTCTCCTTCATTTCTTCCCCTGACACACGCCACATTTAATTCCCAGTAAGTTGCTTTGTTCACGAACTGGTTCTGCTAGTCTGCCAGCTTTGATTTGTCTTTTTAAAACATTAGCACTTGGCTTGGTTCTATGCTTGCTTCCCACTTATTTCTACTTTTCTCTTCATTTCCTCTTTCCTGTGTTCTTAGCATTTACTCAGATGCTCTCTTTTCGGCCTCTCCTATTAAATGTGTGGCTCCCTGGCCAGGGGAGATGGCAAAGTTGGTGAAGTGCTTGCTGTGCAAGCAAGAGGACCTGAGTTCATCGCTAGATGCTAGAGAAAGGGCTGGGTGTGACGGCACATTTTTGCTGGATCTGGGGATGAAGAGACGGATAGATCCTGGGATTCACTGGCCAGCCAGCATAGACGGCTGGTGACGTTCCAGGACAAGAGAGAGGCCTTGTTTTATAGCCCTGGCTGTCCTAGAGCTCACTCTGTAGACCAGGCTGGCCTTAAACTCACAGAAATCTGCCTCTGCCTCCCAAGTACTGGGATTAAAGGTATGCGCCAGCACCACCTGGCTTATATATATTCTGTTTGTTGCTAATTTTTCCTGAAGCTGTGGGACATGCTGTTTTGTTGTTGTTTCTCTGTCCTACCTCTTGTTTCTCGCTGCTTTGGTTTCTGGGGTGAAGTTCTCACAGTGTACCCCACACTGCCTCAAACTAGCACTTGCAGCAATCCTCCTGCAGATTCAATCCAGCCTTTTGACACGACAGGAGATGACTTTTTGGTAAGAAAAATGACCGGATTTTGTAATGTTTCTGGTGTAATTGAAAAAGAACGTGATGCCTGAAGTGACTTGGGGGAATGTTCTGGAAGTTCCCAGGAAGGGAAACTCACACTTCCATAAGTCTCATTTCCTCAAGCCTCGCTGCCTGGGGGCTGCTTCCTCCATTTCTTCAGGGAAGACAAATGAATTCACTGAACTCACAGAGCACTGCGGAGTCAGACCTGAACTCATGGGTTGCTGCTGCATCATCCATGAGCTCATGGAGTCGTGTGTGTGTGTGTGTGTGTGTGTGTGTGTGTGTGTGTGTGTCTGCTGTGTCATACCAGAAGGTGGAACATGACCCAGGCCAGTAGCTTTGTCCCTCTGATCCAGTTATGAAAACAGGGTGGACCTGTCAAGGTTCTCTAGAGTAATAGGCCCCCAATATGTCTAAACAGCTTGGAACTTCCTGCTGTTAACAGTCCATGTGCTGAGCTCAACTCTGGGTTCAGTGAGAGACCCTGCCTCAGAAAATACAATGGAGATACAATGTGCGGGGCTCCGCTCAAATGCTCTTCGTGTACTAAGTGACTCAGCTTTAACAAACCATTGCTCCTCAAGGGCCACGCTTTAACTCTACCATCTTTCTATCCATCTATTCCAAGATGAATTAGGGCGACTTACCCAGGGAGCTCCTCCATGACTGCCAAAGGAATAATGGAGAGCTGTATTTATTGACAGGAGAGAGGACAAGGTTTCTCTGTGTCCTGGAACTTGTTCTGTAGACCAGACTGGCCTGGAACTCACAGAGATCTGCCTGCCTCTGCCTCCCAAGTGCTGGGATTAAAGGCGTGCACCACCACTGCCCAGCAACAACTTTTACTTTTAAAAAGATGTATTTGTGGGCTGGAAAGATGGTTCAGAGGTTAAGGACACTGGCGGCTCTTCCAGAGGTCCTGAGTTCAATTCCCAGTAACCACATCATGGNTCTGCCTCCCAAGTGCTGGGATTAAAGGCGTGCACCACCACTGCCCAGCAACAACTTTTACTTTTAAAAAGATGTATTTGTGGGCTGGAAAGATGGTTCAGAGGTTAAGGACACTGGCGGCTCTTCCAGAGGTCCTGAGTTCAATTCCCAGTAACCACATCATGGCTCACAACCATCTGTAATGAGATCTGGCACCCTCCTCTGGCATGTAGGCATACATGCAGACAGGACACTGTATACATAATAAATAAATAAATCTTTAAAAAATGTATTTGTTTTTATTTTATGTGTATTCGTATTTTGCCTGCATGTATGAACATGTACTACATGCATGCCTGGTGTATGAGGAGTCAGAAGAGAGCGCTGGATTCCTAGGACTGGGGTTAAGGACAGTTGGGAGTCCCAGTGTGGGTGCAGGGAAGTAAATATTGGTCCTCTGAAAGAGCGGTGAGTTTTCTAACCACTGAAGCCCCCATGGGTTCAATTTTTAACCGTGTCGTTGAGTCAGTGCGCTGGACTCTCAGGTAGCTCGTGTTAGCCTCAGGTTTTCTATGCAGCTAAAGATGTTGCTGATGCTGAGCCCCTGACCTTTCTGTCGTTATCTTTCCAGCCCTGGGATTGCAGGCCTGCACCACCATGTCCAGTTCATGCAGAGCTGGGACTCAATCCCAGGACGCATACCAGCACTCAAGTGACTGAACCACGGTCTGAGCCCCTGGGATTTAGTCCTTCATACAAAGCATTGTAATCGGACTTCAAGTTCACATATTTATTAGCTGAATACATTAGAGTTATAAGACCTACTTGACTAGGTGAGGAGACCTGTTGGCCTAGCACTTAGGGAACTGAACGAATACAGAATGGACCGTACCCGATGGAAGGCTTAAAGGAATTAATATTTATAAACTGGACCAAATTAATCAAAGCCTCCTAAAAGGTAATTACTTGAAAAAAAGTGGTTATTGAAATCATCTAGACCCATAATTATAATAATACTTTTTAACATACTGAATTAAAAACTAAGCTAAATGATAAAGTAAGTTTTTCCTGTGGTGTTTAGCTTTAATAAATTGAATATTAATTTTTAAAACCTAAGTAAACCAAGGAGTAATTCTTTTCTGCACATCAGGAAACCCCACATCAGGGGTTGAAGTGCTCACGGGGCCAGGGTTCCCATTTGTGTGTGGCTAAAAGGGCACAAATCTGGAGTGTCTTGAACTCACGGGAAATGAGCTTTGGACACAGCTCTTCCTGCTCCACACACAGCTGACAGGCGCAGGTCACACTGTCCCCAGCCCAGTCAGGTTTGAGGTTGTGGCTCCCAGTGTCCCATGCTGTGGGATACTCTGGGGACTGTGGCATCAGTGTATCATTGGCATCACCACAAGGCTCAACTCACTAGCACTGTGATGCTGTTCCCTTGGGCAAAGGCTAGCAGGCAGCCCATTCAGGCAGAGGCCTGCCCCAGACACATGGGAACTTCTGAAGTGGAGGAAAGGCCACCTGGAGGACTCCCTAGTTGGAGGAGATGTAGGAAGGCAGCAGCACACAGCCCCAGAGACACTCTTTAACAGCCCTTGGGGATGGGCATGGTGATGCTTATTGGTGGTGGCTGGAGGGCCAGTGTCCCAAAGTAGGGACTACACACAGCAGTTGCTTCTAAACTGATGTATGAGCAGCTGGGCATAGCCTCTCGTCCCATGGCCATGGCCTTCTCAGTTACCTGAATGTAACATACCTACAGAGTCCTTCCTTGGGACTTCCAGGCACATCCCCAGGTCCAGTCTGGGCTTTCCCGCTCTTCTCTTGGAACCGTGTGCTCAGGATGCACACCTCACAGTATTTACTACACTCTTTGGTATGAACTCTCAGGAGTTTCTTTTTAAAATGGTCCCTTGGCTGGTGAGATAGCTCAGCAGAGAAAGGAGCTTGCCTCCCAGCCTGACAACCTGAGTTCAGTTCCCAGGACACACATCATAGAAGGAGAGAACAGATTCCCCCAAGTTGTCCTTTGCCCGCCATGCATATGCATGCAAAGAAACAAATGTAAACAAAGCAAAACTTCTGCAGAGGTAGCGATGTCGCTCAGTGGTTAGCACGCTTGCTGAGCACATATATGCAGCTTTGGGTTCTACCCCAGCACTGAAGACACAGGTATGATGGCATGTACCTATAGGTACATCTTAGTACTCAGAAGGTGGAGGCAGGAGGATCAGAAGTTCAAGGATATCCTTAGATGAACATAGAGTGAGATCAACTTAGGCTATATATCACAACCAACCAACCAAACAAACAAACAAAAAAACAGAAAGACCAACAGACAAACTATCCCAAAGCTATTGTCTCTGCAAGAACTGAACCTCCCCAGCTGATAGGCTTAGATGTTGTCACTCACCCAAAGGGGCCCTGGAGACCCCAGAGAAGGAAAAAGGGAAACAAAGGCTACATGACCCACGGTAGTAGGTTATGCCCATCCAGCCAGGCGTCATAGCCCCATCTGGGAGCAGGATCACAGGGATGCTAGCCAGAGCTGGTAGTGAGCACCATGGAGCAGCAGCCGCCTCTACAATCCTGCACTGGGCCCTGAACTGGGGACTGAGTATGGAATGCTCAGTGGATTTGTAGATGGAGTCCAAGATGCACCAGTTCCAGCAGCCCCCTGCAGCCCCCTGCAGCCCCAGCAGCTCTTGGCAGCCCCCTGCAGGCCCCTGCAACCCCAAGCAGCCCCCAGCAGCCCCCAGCAGCTCTCGGCAGCCCCCATGTTCCAAGGACTGCCTGGCCTTAATCTGAAATGAGAAATACCTTGGAGGAACAGCATCCCCCAAAGACGGGNGTAGCTGCAGAGGAAACTTTGCCAGTGATACAGAGGGCAAGGACAGGACAAGTTCCCACAGAGCTGGGGAAGAGCAGGCCAAAGCAAGCAGCTTCTCACCTGGCCCATGTTCCCTGGAGAGAGGGGTGAATGGCGGGGGTAAGGGGCCCACTGGAATCAGAAGCCTTCCTGGAAGCTTTGAACGCCTATCTGCACCCCCATCCCTCCACTGCCCCACCCCACCCCGCCTCTGTGCGGCTCTGGCCTCCTTCCAGGTTGCATAAAAGAGAGAAAGTATTCTTTAAACTATGATGGTGGTGTGGGGTACAGAAGTAAGTTCCACCATTGTCCTACCTGGCAGGCAGAAAGAAAGTCACTATATACGCACATTTACACAAACACACGCACACTCACACACTCACACACACATGTACTCACACACATACATATGCACAATTTGTGCACACTGCTTGTTATTCCAGCTTGTGATCTCTGCAGGAACCATCTACACTGTCACACTGTCTCCCAGCGTACACACCAAAGGGGCCATGTGATAAGCAACCATTTCTGGTCACTTGGAACCTCACCAGCAGCTCAGGCTTGGCCTTGGTATGGAATTCACGGGGCCAGAGCCCTCTTGTACTGGGTTCTCTCCCAGAGCCTCCTCATGGCTCTCTAATAAGAAACAAGCTCTCTGCCAGGGCCTGGAACGCTCTGGGATGGGCCTTGCCTCTCTCCAGCTCCACACTCCTGGTCCACTCAGCACTGGCCCCACTGACTCCTGGGCTGGCTGGCCTCAGGGCCTTTGCACTCATTCTCCCTCTGCCTGGGATGCTCTTGCCCAGGTCTCAGCAGCTACATCCTTTCTCTCTCGTAGACTCAGCTCAGATGTGGCTTCTCCAAGGTCCCCTTAACCACCCAGGAAGAAGGTCACAAGTACATACCTTGTCCCCCTCAACACACGAACCCATCCAGTTCCTTTACAACACATGGCCTGCCTGCATGGCCTGCCTGCATGGTCTGCGCTTGCTTAGCATTCCCAGTCTCTTTCTGCCACTCCATAAGAATCTAAGCTATGCAAGGGCTGAGATGGTCTGTGCCCACCACATCCCTCGCACTTAGAATTGTATCGCTGCCTGGAGACCCAGCACCAAACATTGTCTGGGGAACTGGGGCTTTGCAGTTCCTGCATCCAAAGAGCTCATGGTTTATAAGAGGTGACAAGCAACCAGGAAGAATTGCTGGTACCCTGTAAAGAACCAAAGTGGGGAGGGGACTGGCTAGTTTCAACTCTGAGGGTCAGATATGGCTTCCTGTAGACGGTAACCCCAGAGCTGAGTCCTGGGAGGTGTTCCACACGCGGTCAGGAAGGCCTTGAAGATCTTACCCAGAGGGAAGGGGGAGCTGCATAGACCTGACAATATGAGCTCTTGGAGTTTGAACAGCAAATGCAGGGACCACTCAATGATGCCCCAGGGAATGGGAAGGCCGGTTAGAGAACATTTTGGCTTATTCCAGAGACGCTGGTGATTCCCCACAGATGATACTTTGGCTTCTTTAATACGAAGACTTTTAAATCAAGGAAGGACGCAGAACTACATTTCCAAAAGGCCCCTCTGTCTAAATTGGTGTTTCCCATGTCCCTTGCCCAATTACGACCATATTCAGGCCCATTGCCAAACAACTCCAGTGCAGGCTTTCTAAAAATAGCCAGCTTTCTTTAGCAGTACATGCTATCATGGCAAAAATCATGTGGAATATGCGACATGTTTCAGACTCTCTGTGAATCCCATTGGTCACCTGGACTCCCGTCTGTAGTTTCATTGGTGAAAGATCTAACTTAGGGTGGGGCATGTCAAATGAGGAGGAGCCAGAGAAATGAGGATGAGAACACTGGATGTAGAAGGGATGGAGAATGTGAGTGTCGTCCAACCCCACATTAGGGCAGAAGCTAATGCCCTCCATAGTGACTCCTCCTGGGGAAAGAATTAGTAAATACTGTATGAAAATCAGGGATCATGTGGGCCGTGAAAAGGGTTAGCTGCGATATGTTTCTTCTGTCTCTGGAGTGGATTCAACACACTGACTGTCATTGTAAAAAAAAACATGGAAACGTGCATGCTTTTGTTAGTTGCTTTTGCAGGCCACAATCCTTGACAGAAAGAAACAACTTATTTTGGCTCACAATTTCAGCTCACAATTTCGGAGGGTTTTACTCCATGGTGATGAGGAAAGCAAAGACGTATAGCTTAAATTATGGTCATGGAGTGTGTGATGAGGGCCGTCACTTTTATTTATTTGCTTATTTATTTATTTACTTATTCAGCCATCCAGCCACCCATCTATTTATGTTTATGTGTATGACTGTTTAACCTATATGTATATCTGAGTACCACATGTGTGTCTAATGCCCACAGAGACCAGGAGAGGACACTGGATCCTTGGAACTTGAGTTACAGACCTCTGTAAGCTGCCATGTAGGCACTAGAATTGAATTTGGGTCCTTTGGAAGAACATCAGTGCTCTAAAGCATGGAGCCACCTCTCCAGCCCCCAGGCTATAACTTTCAAAGACCTGCTCCTAATGACTAGCTCCAAAAGTGAGGTTCTACATCCTAAGGGTTCCACGGTCTCGGAAAGTGGCATACCACCAGCTGGGGGGAACATGAACATGTAGGGAACATAGCAAATTGAGACCATGTCAATACAGTGTGTGTGTGTGTGTGTGTGTGTGTGTGTGTGTG
>LOJH01047031.1:0-13291 GCA_001685095.1 Ellobius talpinus
TGTGAGGTTCAGTGTGGTTGGCTTTATGTTGAGATCTTTGATCCATTTGGACTTCAGTTTTGTGCATGGTGATAGATATGGAGCTATTTTCATTCTTCTACATTGGAACTAACTCTTGTAGACCAGGCTGGCCTTGAACTCACAGAGATCCACCTACCTCTGCCTCCAGAGTGCTGGGATTAAGGTGTGCACCACCACCACCCAGTTCATCATTTTCTTTTAAATGGCCGTTTAATGACAATTACATGGATTTTCTTCCTTTTTTTGTTTCTTTCTAACATTTTAGCCTTTTCTTTATGCAATCTGTGTCTGTTCTTTCATGCTTTTTCACAAGCCCTAATCTGCTGCCGTCCTCTGTATTAACAGGGAGGCAAATCAGAAGAATCCCGGGTCTTAGCCCTGTTGTCACTGCCTTATACATTTTCTGGGCCTTGGCTTTCTGTCTTTATGATAGATTATCTCTCAAACTAAATGATCCAGAATCATGACATCCTAATAAACAGATTCTGTTTAGAATTCTGAAATCAGATTAGAACCATTAGATTTAATGCTTAGACAAGTTGAACCCCTCACAAGTGGTTTTTTGTTGCCCTCACTCTCAGAGATATTACATTGTGAGATGTATTGTTAATACCTGGTTGGTACCAGTATTTCACAACCTATAGTAGCCTTTCAACTCATTCAGTTACTGTTTAGTAGGTATAAGTACTATAGCTACATACATTATACATTTCATAAGCGATCAAAAGACCTAAGTACCATTTCTGTTAGGAGAAACAATAAGTGTTAAGAATGTAAACTTTAAAAAAACAATTTATAAGACTGTTTTAGAGGAGAGAATTGTTTTATTTTTGTCTTGTCATACTAATTTTCCTCAGTGTGGCAATAAATTAGCTTATCTTTCCTCCTGGCAATAGGACTCAGTCTACAACTCTCCTACAGAACAAAAACAACTTCTTAAACAAAGGGAATTGGCAAAGAGCCTAATGTGGGAACTCTTCTAGGAGAGATGTAGGCCAAATGTAAAGGCAAATTCCCATCAAGGTTTATTTGA
Source organism: Ellobius talpinus (assembly GCA_001685095.1). Classification (NCBI taxonomy): domain Eukaryota; kingdom Metazoa; phylum Chordata; class Mammalia; order Rodentia; family Cricetidae; genus Ellobius; species Ellobius talpinus. Next base: position 1,055 of record LOJH01047031.1, read on the forward strand.
TTAAACCAATTTGTGGAACTGCATATGCAAAGCTTTCCCTACTGCCAATATAAGGATAATTAAAATAATACAGCAAGAATTTTCAGTGGAAAGATATATAAACTGCCATATAAGTAACAATATTATAATGAACCACTAAGCTAATGGTAATAATACCATTAACACAGTTTTTCTTCAGCAAGAATGAACTTAAGATACAAACAAAAAATAGAGTTATGCAAAGGATTTCCGTTGTTTTCTAGACAGAACAGAAGTGATAGCATAGAAAAATAGAGTGCATTTGTTGTTCTCAGTGAAGCATCCTGAAGTGAGCGTGTAATGCGCCCTCCAAATCACGTTTTAGGAATAAAGGAGAGTTCAGCCAATACTTTGAAAGTTTCCTCTGCTAAAAGGAGCCATGTTGCCAAAGCATGTTACATGTCCAGACTAAATAGCATAGGCATAGGGAGGCTGTATGAAGAGAGCAGGGGCTAAGGAAGAGGCTCAGATGATAAATGCTTACTGACCAAGCATGAATGCCTGAGTCCACACCCCCAGCACCAATGTAAAAGCCTAGGTGCAGTAAGTAGTGTGTGCTTGTAATCCCAGTATTAGGGAAGCAGACATGAGAGCACTCAAGGGTTTCACTGGCCCACCAGGTAAAATGGGAGCACTCCAGGCTCAGTAACAGACACTATCTCAATAAATAAGATGGAGCCCCTACTAGCCAGCATTGATAATGCTGGAAGATGCCAATACATGGAAGCAAAGGAGGAAAGTAATCAATAGTCTCTCCCCAACTATGAACCCTGTAAGTCACAGCAGCCTTCCTGTAACACTCACTGATACAGTAGTGGCACAAATGCTATTGGAGTAACTAACAACTATTTTTTAAATTGGGTTGAAGCCCACTTCATGGACTGGAACCCATATCTGATACTGTTAATGAGGCCAAGAACCTGAGAGACTAGACAGACCATGGTCCCTTGGAGAAAATTACTATGATTATTTTTCTAAGTGAGCCTAGCAATAAGATGACTTCTAAGAACATACTGCTATTCTTGCAGTAGATGGTAATTAACATAGAGACACAAAACCGGACAGTGTGCAGAGGGAGGACTTTGGAATGCTCAACCTAAATGGGATGTTTGCATTATACCCCTCCCCTAAAGGCTTGGGGATCTATGCAGAAGAGGCGAAAGAGAGTTTATAAAAGCCAGAGGTGGTGGACAACTTTAAGGAAACAACAAAAGGAAAAAAATAAAAATAAGGTGGAGAAGCAATTGAGGAAGACTTCTAATGTCAACCTTTGTCCTTTACATGAACGCTCCTGCACCCTACAAACACACATGATGAATATCAATAAAAATCATTACCCTTAATTCAGCATGTAGCATCAGTCACTTAGCTAATTTAATAAAACCTATATTTGAATAAACATTTAATGAAACCAATACAACTAAGAATTAGGTGGATTAAGACTTGTACACTGAATAAATGGTGGTATTGCTATTATAATAATGCTTTATATGGGAAAATTATATTCTTCATGAGAAGTCAAAATTGGCAAATTGCCAGAACCAGTATTTTTCATAACAGTGATATATAATATTAAGGATATTTAAAATCGCTTCTCTCTCCTTTTTCTCCTTTCGCCTCTCCTTTGTCTTTCTCCCCTCTCCCCCGTGTGCTAGGAATCACCCCCAAGGCCTGGTGTATGCCAGGCTAGAGCTCAATTCTGAGTTACCAGCCTTAAAAATCCTTAAGTGCTCTAAACTGGCACAAATACATCAGAATCCACAAGACAGCATTCAAGGGTCAAGTGAAGACTAAATTATCTGATAAGGCAATTTCTGTTTCTCTTCTCCCTTCCTGTCAATTGTGTGAACTTAAAAACTGAGATTTGCCATCAATTGCAGATCTGAAACAGAAAACACTTCTCTGTGAAATCTAAGCCTTTTGTGATAGTAGAGCCAGCAAGGTGCACCACAGGTCACCACATGTCCACCCCGCTCTGTCTGACCTGCCTATTCCCACTAATAAGTTTGTATTCTATCTTCTCTGGTCCTCTCAACAGACCTGTACTCTACCCCATGCATACATCTGAACGAGCGTATGCCTGTTTTTCTGTACAAATACCAAGTGTTTGTTACCAGGTATCATATTTACCTCTTCCAGAGTCTCTGTGCTCTGCCCACTCTGGCTGGAGTGGGGCACACACACCCTTCACCTGCTAGTTAGATTTAGCCAATGAGGAACCCCAGCAAAATAGCTTGTGGACATGTGATCCAGTCATGTATTTGTTCACATGGCTCCCTCTCTGCAAGATTTTTATGCTGTCTATGTCCCTTCAGTGACAGGCACAGCTCTTTTCTTGACAGAGCCTTTAAGATTTTCTCCTTCTAGCTCCCAGGACCCTTCTCTCCTTCCCTTTGCCCCTTTGGGTCTGGGAGTGGTAACAGCTCCTTGGCTCACACCTTCTGAAAATGCCTTTGTAAATCAAACATTCTTGAATTATCCTGCCATCTGTTTCCAGGTGAGAGCTTGACAGCATTCCTGCTATATGGTTCTTAGAGGATCTCACATTAATTTACAGGCTCACTAGCAGAGCGTGTGTTCATTACCCTCACAGTATGCCAACTGTTAATATCAATGGACTTAAATTTTATCCTGCCAGCTGCAGTCAGCGAAGGTAGTTTGCTTCCTAGTGAGAGGGGACTTCTATGTGGCCACAGCCTTCTTCCCTACACATTGCACATTTTCCCTTCACTTCCATCATCTGAAATGCATTTCTCCTAACTGTCACACTGGAGAATCCTGTCTACTGCTCTTTGTGTGTGTGTGTGTGTGTGTGTGTGTGTGTGCATGTGCGTGTGTGTGCATGTGTTTGTGTGTGTCACTGTATAGCCCAAGCTTGTCTCAGACTTGTGCCTTGGTCTCCATAGCTGGCACCCCAGGTGTCTATGCCACTCTCACTGCTTTTCTTTTGTCTATGGCAGTCATTGTTGTCTGTCCAAACTTTTAAAATATCTACCTATATTGTGTTTTAAAGTTATACTTTCAGTATTTGTGTTCTTAATGTATTTTAATATTTCTGTGATGTGAAATGCGGGTTTAATTGTACTTATTTCCGCATTGTGAGCCACCTTTCACATCAGGCTGATAGTTTTGTCTGTTAATACTTGCAGGTTTTCTATGTAGATGTTCAGTGTGGATAACAGAAATTTTACCTCTTTCCATTTCTTATGCTTATTTCCTACTTTGCCAGGAAATTTTAGCATTTCAGTCCCCATAGTTAATAATAGTAATTCTTATAGATGTCCTTGTTTGATTTTGTTGAAGACTACATTTATAGTTCATCATTGAACATGATTTTTTTTTCAACTAGTTAAAATATTTTTCTATTAGATGCATATAAGGCATTTTATATTAATATATACATGCATAGTTTATGTAAATGCTGAGTGTAATCAAGTGTTTATTCTGTTTATTTTGAAGTAATCAAATTTTCCCTTTCCTGTGTTTATTTATTAGATTGCATTGACTTTTTTGGATTTTGGATGTTGAAATATTCTTGACTTTCTGATTAAGATTTATATATACACTTAATAAGTTGTGCCTTCTATCTATATCTCTAATAAAAGTTATTGCATTATACTTGTCTAGTTTTAGTGTTAAGGTAACAATACTTCAGAAAAATTTATTGAGTTTTCTAGTTTCCAAACCTTACAAAATCTGTAGTTATCCTCTTTTTTCCTAATATTGAATGCTTTTGTCTTTTGTTGTTATTTTTCTAGTTATTTCTTATAGAAACTTGTATGGTTTGCTAATACTTCAAAGCATTTGTTTTGTTGACCTCCTAATGCATCTGTGCTTTCCATTTCATTTATTTATATTCTTTTTTCTACCTTCTGGTGTCCTGGGTTATTCTTTTTCTAACTTGAGGGAAGGTGTTCAACTAATGATTTTACAATGTTTTTGTTTTGCTTTGTTTTTCTTTTACAATATAAAGATTTAGCACTAAAGCTTTCATTTGAATATAATTTTCCATTCCATTTTTATCAGTGTTCCATTTTAAATATTATGATTCCTATTATGGATTCCATTAGCATCAGGGGTGTATTTAGAAAGATTTTAAAGTCTATTAGTATGCTTTTCAAAAGGTTGTCTTGCAAAAGAATTACCTTAAAATTCATTCTAGATTTGATTGAGTTTTAAAATAAAAATGGTATTTATATAAAAAGAAAAAACAATTCTAAATTGAATTCAATGGTATATGTTTGTAACCCCATCTCTCATGCAAGGCAAAAACCAGAGAGCTGCCAGTGCAAACATAGCCTTTGCAGCATAGCAAGACCAAACCTCAGAAAAACAAAATAGTTATTTCATATTTACTATCATTGTATAGCTTTGTACATAAACAACTTTTTGATAGTATATCATGACCATTTTAAACCTTTAGTATTTTAGCAAATATAACATGCGTGAAACTTAAAGGTTGTTTTTACCTTTCAGTTTACTCTCTCCCAGCTTTTCAGAATTTTCATCACGTGAACAAATTCCAGTAATTTAATAGATAATAAACAACTACCAGCAAACTATCCCTCATTCTGGAAAGCTCATAGGAGTATGAGACCATTATACATCCATTTTCCCAGCTTACGCCAGAAGAAAAATTGTTCACTTTGAATTTCTATCCAGAAAAACAATGAGCTTACAAATGACTGCTCTTTAAAGCACCTCAGTTTTAGGTTTGTGTGTTACAGAAAAAAAGGGGGAATTAAAGAAAGAAACTGATATAATCATTAATAAGAGAAATGGACTGGGCTAGACTCCCACTAACTGGACTAGACTCCCACTTAGGTTATGCATTTATTCTCTTAATTTTTCTGTGAAAATTTGAGACTGTGATATTAGTAATTTTAAATTATTTATACCATCTAGGTACAAAAGTATCTTTGTCATTATGTGATTCATCTTTTTATCTCTTCTAATATTTTGCCTTAAAGTCAAATTTATTCTAATAGTTATGTTTTGATCTTGTGTCCTTATGTTTTAATATTTATTTGAACTGTGTATAAGTTTCTTTAGAAGAAAGTTTATCTGCTTGTCCCTGCCATTAAACAGAGATAGAAAGTTTAGTTCATTTACATTTATTGTGATTATTGGTATATACATCTATTTCTTCCATCCCTTTCTTTAAAGGCTTTTCTCTTTTTCTACCTTCTTTACTGCAGATTTTTGTCCATCTCTTTTGTCCCTGCTGCCATGTAAATTTTCATTTTTGTCTAATTATCCTTAAATCATTAATACAATACCAAATAAGCCTAAAAGAAGACAGTTCCTCTCCATTTCCCTTTAAATTACAGGCAAGGAAGCATCAGCTTTATCATTCTCCTCTGATTCTTCTTAGCACTGGATACTCTGTGGTGTTTTAGGCACCAACACATATATCAGTATCTTCCTCTGTGGAGTGCCTGTCTAAGTCTTGTTATAATTGTCCATGTTATAATTACCCACGTATTTCTCTTTGTGACCCAAAGTTCTTCTTAAAGATCATGATGAACATCTTCATTAACATAGAATTAAGTCTGAGTCTTGTATTTTTACTTTCTAATCATTGCAGCTTTATGGGGAGTAAGCTTCCTATCCATAATGTAAATCTTCTAAACTGTTTTTTGTTTTGTTTTGTTTTGTTTTGTTTTCCTTTGAACGTGTCCTGGCTGCTCTAAACCTATTGCATTTGCAAGTCCATCAGAATCAGAAGCTCAGGGACATCACCTCCACCTGAAAGTCTGGTCCTGGATACCAAGCCACTATGATATTAGAATAAAATTTCGGTGGACACAAGAAAGAGCCAGTTTGTTTTGTGTGTGGAAAGAATGTGAATTGTTGTGCCAAAAGGAACACTGGGAAGGGTTGTATTTTTTAGAGATAGTGCCTTAATATCTTCTATTGCCACATTCTATTGTTATTTTCCTATCAAAAAACAGATGGTATTTCTTACCCTTTTAAATCTAGACAGGCCCTGTACCTACTTTGATGAGATCCAAATGTAGTTCCTAACTAGCTTGCCAACATTTACATCCTCTTAATTAGTCTTGTGCCAGCCTGTAAGACTGTGATATGTGGAGGGTCACAGAACTGCCAGATATATAACCATTAAAGCCATATGGACCTTCTAGTTTAGCCAGACTCAGGTGTATCTAATCCCAGCTGCAGCTATGTGGGGACCCCCACACATAAAATCACCAAGCCAGGTTTAATCCATAGAACTATGAAAGGTATGTTTATGCTGCAAATATTTTGTTATGAAGCAATAGGTAACTGAACAACTATATATTTTGCTTTTTGTTAATTATCTAAGGTATAATACATATTTGACTCATTAAAATATAAATAAATTTTGCTTTATAATAATGCAGATTTATTCAGTTCAAATATTTCCTAACCTCCCTAGAGACGTCTCCTTTCACCTAGAAATCTCTACATGAATATTGCTTAATTTTCAAGACCAAAGGGTGTTTCATATTCTCTCTTAAGGAGTTTTCATATAATTCCATTACAATCATGAAACAATCTATGAAAGATTAACTCTCTTACTTTGTTAATGTTTTATCACCCAACATAGAGTCTATTGGGGAATCGTTGATATGTAGTTGAGAAGAATCTGTAGCTGCTGATGCAGACTGGAGTCTTCTATAATCATCAGCCTAATTCAGTTGATTGGGTGCTATTGAATTCTCTGCAGTTTTGTGATTTTTCTGTGTACTTATATTATCAACTACTAAAGTAAAAGCATTGACATCTCCAATTATAACTGTATTAGTGCATTTTTTTCTTTCAATTCTGTTAACCTTGCTTCATATATTTTGGAGATCTGTTGTTTAATGTACACACACATTTAGGACTGTTTCTTATTGCAGAATGACCTTAATCATTGTGTTATATTCTCATTATCCTGGGTAGCTTTTTCATATATACATACTTTGATAGTGATAGATCAATTTAAGTATCCTTTAAACTAGATTTGCATCATGTAAATTTTCCTAGCCTCTGTTTGCCTACCTTGGAAAATATAACGCTTGGAAAGAATTTATTGTAGAGAGTATAGAAATGGATGTTTTGTGTGCTTCTGACACTTCTTGACAATGTTGCCTTTGAGCTGTATCTATTTTAATTAACCCTTATGTTGGAACTCAAATCTACCATCTTATTATTTGATTCTTCTTTGTGCTAATTGTGTTTCAGCCCTGTTTTCCCCTTTCTACCACCTTTTGGATCTGAATTTTTGCTTTAAGTTGCTATATTTTTGAGTGTTTGTGTAGTGTTTCGGTAGTTACCGTGGGGAAAGCGTCATGTATACTAACTTACTGCTGTGAGTTTGGAGTCAACATCTTACCGTTTTTAAAGCAGAATGCAGGACCTTGTCACCATGTCAGTTCATTATCCCTCCCTCTTTAAATTGTTCCTTTTCATGTATTACCTCTGCACCCAACATAAAACATGTCTGACAGTGTTATAATTTGTGCTTCTACCTTTCGACATATTGATTGGCTGGCATTGCAGTGCATACAGTGTGCTGTGGTAGACTTTCCAGAGCCAGTTTTTGCCTTCACCTTGCTTTTGAGGCAGGGTTTCTCTTCCTCCTACTCTCCATCAGGCTAGCTGGCCTGCAGATTTCTGAGCAATTCTCCTGTCTCCTATCTCACTATAGTGCTGAGATTACAGAAGCATGCCACTACCATGACATCAGGACTTTTATGTAGGTTCCAAGAATCAAACTCAGGTCATCAGTCAGGACTTTTACTGGCTAAGCATCTTCCTGTTAACATATATTAAAGATCTGGAAAAGGCTAGTGAGCTCCATTATATTTAGACAGATATATATCATTTCTCTTGCTTTCTGTTCATCCAATTTCTTTTTATTTCTTATATTTGGTGTGTGTGTGTGTTTGTGCATGTGTGTGTTCGTTCGTGTGTGTTCATACATGGGTTCTTGGGTCTTGTGCACTCTCCTGCACATGCACATTACATGTACACAAGAGTACACATGTGTATAAGGACCAGAGGCTGGTGATGAAGATTTCTCCATCAATCAGTCCAACTTATTTTTGGAAATAGGTCCCTTACTGAACATGGAGCTCTCCAATGCAGCTAGGCAGGTGGACCAGCGAGACCCAGTGGATCTTGCCACTACCATAATTACATGTATGTAATTACTTTTCCTGGATTTTTAAATGAGTTTGAGAATATGAAGTCAAATTCCTCATATTTGTACAGTAAGCAATTTACCAACTGAGACATCTCCTCAGGTCAGGTTCTTTTTGCAACCTTTCTATTCTGCTTGCAGAACCGCTTTAGCAATAGTTCTCAGATGGGTTTCTGACAATGAATTCTCTTTGTTTTCCCTTTCTGGCTATATGTGTATTATTTGACTTTTATTCATGAAAAATATTTCCACTGGATATAGAACTCTAGGCTGATGATTCTCATTGTTTTATACAATGTTCTTCCTATTTTCTCTCCCTTTGTCATTTATGAGAAATCTGAAGTCATTCTCACCATCATTTCCATTTTCTCTTCATAATAATGGGTGATAATAAAATATTTGTCATTGCCATTTTTCAGAATTTTTGCATTGTATTTTTATAGCTATATCTTTCGGTTTCTTCTGTCTTTTCAATGTTGTGATTTTCCCTATCTGGTGAAATAGGTATTTTAGTGACTATATTTTTCAATTATAAGATTTGTCTGGTTCCTCTTTACAATTTTTGCTTCTTGCTGAAACTTTCTCTCTACCTTGTCAGTTTGAGCTGTAATGCAAACTCTTCTCTCCTTCATTAACAAACTTTAACTCCTTAACAAACTTCATTAACAAACTTTAACTTTTAACTCCTGCTTTTTGGATTCTGTTTTGCATATACCCCCAAGGGGGTGATCTTCAGCGGAGGGGGGAGCAAGACATTCATGAGATAGTTGTAAGGATCATATCATGTGTTTTCCTTTCTCTGAGTGTGCTGTTCCCAGTGCCGGGAGAGATAGGTACCTCATAGTTTTGTCCAGATGTGTACTTCTCTTCTTTATGAAACATCAGGTACCTGTTGCTTTCTTGGGCTTAGAAGCAAGTCTTTGTTATCATTTGTTGAAATGCACACTGGGACTTAAATGATTTTTCCTTTGATTAAGAAATGGTTATGGGGGCTAGAGATGTGGTTCAGTGGTTAAGACACTTGCTGCTCTTCCCAAAGACCAGAGTTTAGTTCCCAGCAGCAATGTCAGGTGGCTCATAATTGTACTTCCAGTTCCAGGCGATCTGATCCTCTGGCCCCTGAGGCTTCCTACAGCTGTGTACTATACCCACATGCAGGCAAACGCATACATGTAATTTAAAATAATAAAAATAAAATAAACCCCTTTTAAAAGTAAGTGGTTGTATTGGAGATCACTGCCTCAAGAAATAACTCAGACTGAAAGACAAATGAGTATGAAGTTGAAGAAGTAACTTCATTTTCAAAGGGTGGAGATGGTCTGGGAGTAAATTTGTTCTCTTCTCTGCCCTGGGAGATTGGACAAACAATGGCTCTAACTAAGAAAATAGACTGACTCATTTGGCTAAGACGCCATACTGAAGTTATAAGCAGACTGACATTCATCTTTTCTTAATTGGGGTGGAAACAACTGGATTCTGTATATTGTAGTAAATTTTATGGTCAATTCTGATACTTCTTATTGAAGAAAACTCAAACATTTAAGTTGATAAATATAAAAAGGATGCTTGATCCTGCTTGTAAACCCCTGCCATACCTAGTGTGACCTGTGAAACTGACCCTGCCATTGGTTACCTCTTCTTTCTTTAGTCATTTCTGATGATGACAGAAAGGCTCGCCTCTCCTCCTGCTTGCTTTGGGCATTTCCCAACTACCTGTCCAAGAGCATTTAAGAGACTAATTGCTCACAAGAAGGAAGGTAGGAAGTGAAGTTGTGTGAGGCTACGTAATGGGTCCTCAGTGGCTAGGGGTGGAGCAGGGAGAGAAGTGGAGTCAGATCTGGAAGAGAGTTGTCATCATCATCGGGTCCAGACTGCCTCCAGACAGGTCAGGAGGGGTGTTTGGGTGGACCTTTTTCACATCTGGGTTTAGCCTCTCTTGAACTTTTTTAGCCTTTTGCCTTTGACCAAAACTGGTTTGTAACTCTGCAAGGCATGTGGCGCTTCCTCGTGTTCCTCCCAGGAAACTCTGTGGGGAGGATTTAATTGGCTCTGAGGATGGATGGGCTATCCCTTTTCTAGGAGGCATGTTTCAGGTTTAGGTCATTCCATTGGCCTCACCATCAACCTAAGGGCAGGTCTGCCTGCCATATAATTCCCTGGGCGGAGAGGAAAGGGTCCTAAACTGATGGTCACACTCCATGTGTTCCTAACAGCCCCTGAACTGTGAGGACAGAATGTGCTGGGTGGGACTTGTGAGCTGGAGTTTCAAAAGCAGTTAACGTTTTCATTGTCATGTAACCTGCCTACCTTTCCCGAAAGTCACACGTATTGCCTGATTTTATTTACTGCTAGAAGTGAACTTCAGTACTTCCAGAAACTGAGACGATGGCGAGTAGAGATAAATTTTAGCTTGTCCCTCTGCTTTCCTCAGAAAGAAGGCTGGTGACCATAAATTGAGCTGCACGTGGTAATACTGTTGGGAGTGATCCCAGCCCTCCCCTGCCAACGTGCACGCTCCTCCTAAGCCTCAGAACAGCAGCGCACCCCCTCCCTCGCCTAGCGAAGACGAAGCAGAACTTCCCCTGGGTCGCAGCCCAGTGATACGGAGCAGCTCTGGCGCAGAGCCCTGCTCTTCCCGAGTCGTGGGTGGCGCGGTGCTTGTTTCCCTCCCCTCCCTTTCCGGACCCAAAAGGGGATGTATCTGGGTCAGCCTGGGAGGGGCCGGACCTGCCACGGACAGCAAGGGGGAAGGGGGTGGGCGATGACAGCATCTTTCAGGTTTTTGGCATCTCTTGGCTGTGCCTCGTCCAGCCTTTCACCGCTCCGTGCTGGGCGATAGCTAACGTTCTGGCGGATCCCGGCCCAAGAGGTGGGAGATGTGGGTAGGAAGTATCCTTGTCCTTCCTATCAACATTCGTGCCCTACACACAATGACCATACAACCCCTTTATACTCCCTATTTCCCGGGCACGCTCCTGGGTGGTGGCGGTGGTATCCCCGCCCCAGGAAAAGAGCAATGGAACAGTTCAAGGTCGCTGTGAGTTCCTGGTCTTTCTTTCCGGTGATAAACCTCGAGGCTACAAGCCAGTTGCTGTTCAAGATGTTCCACCCTCGGGCCCAAGCCCCGACTCTACTCCATGGGGACCTAGGTCTAAGATCTAGCGTCACTGTACGTTGGCCAGACGCACAGGTTGGGCACCCTGACTGGAGAGATGTAATCCAAGCCAGGGAGCAGACACCTGGACGCCTAGGAGCCCCTCTGTGATCTTTTGCACTCCCTCGACAGCGCTGGGAGAAGCTGGGTGCGCAAAAGCCGCACCTTCCCAGGGGCGCTTAGGCTGAAACTGTTGCGTGAGATCTGCTGGGTCCCACCTCCTCTCCTCCTTTCTCTTCATGTATGGAACACAGGAATCAAGGCCAAAGGTCTTCATTTCCGAGGCCTAGGCTCTCCGTTCTCAGCCTAGCCCCCCTGAGACACTGCAGACCCCAATTCCCATGAGTACTACCTCCCAGTATTGAAACAATGAGTTGAAAATCATTTTTGATTTTCTTGATTCCAGGGCACAATTATCTCCTCATGCCCCCCGCTGTCTCCGAAGGTTGCATGATCAGGGATTTCAGATTACCAGAAACTACTAGCCTTGCCAAAGCGGAGTCTATGTTCCGGAGGTGGCCCTAGCCCATTGAAGCTCTTTGGCTAAGAACTTCCCCCAAAGGTGCCTTTGCCTCAAGGATGCTCGGAATAACCCCGAGGTTTGCCAACCTCCTCTACCCCTCCTCACCCGGAGGTATCTCTTGCCATCGTTTCTCCCACTCCTCTGTAAAACCTGTGCCCCCACGCCCCGCCCGGCGCAGCGCCCCCTTCCTTGGCTGCGCCTGGAGGGGAACCGAAAGGACAGGGTGCGCGGGAGGCACGCAGAGCTTGCGGCTGCCTGCGCTCGCATCGCCTGGGGATTTGGCTGTGGGCGAGGCAGTCCCGGCTGCCCTTTATCGCTCGCTGGGCTCGTCTTTTGAAACTTTATCAGTGAGTCTCACCACTAGCCGCA
>LOJH01047032.1:0-11536 GCA_001685095.1 Ellobius talpinus
AGATATAATGGGCCAGGCAATGCTTAAATGAATGCAATTTATATGTTGTTATTTTGGGTATAAGAGCCGGGCTGGACGAAAAACAGGCCCGCCACTCCTATCACTACAGACATGGCTCTCAGCCAGGAAAGAACCAAGCATGTAATTTAAAGACGTAGGGTGTGGCTTCTCACTCAGGTGGGATGGTGATTGGGAGCTTCCTCTGTTTAACTCCATGGACAAGAGTCAGGGTGACGAGGAGCCCACTAAACTGAGGGGGAGGAAGGGAAGAACACTGGGAATCAGGAGAGAGGTACAGGGACATTGAAGAGGCAGGAAGAAACACAAAGGTGTGGAAACAATCTTCAGCTCTACCCCCAGCTCCTGAGCAGAGAAGCTGAACTGCAATCCCAAGGGAAGGGAGGCAGGCCTGATGTCAACAGACTGTCCAGCTGTTGGAGAAACCCGCAATTCCTGAAGGCTTTAAATCCAGTGGGGGATTCAGTGTGACAGAGACTTCTGTGTAGCAGATCAACTGCGAAGCAGCAACCTATTACTTTGTTCCCACACCTTGGAGAGCTAGGGCCCACTGCAGGCTTATTTGAGACGGAGCTATGCTGGGACCTGGGATCAAAAAATGATCACAAGTGAGGGAGATGGGAGGCAGGCTGCCGCTGTCTGTCTGCATGGAAGAGGCAGCAGGAAGCGGTGATGCAGATAGAGGAGGGCTAAATGTGAATTTGCTGAGAAGACCAGGAAGCAGGAACAGCGTGGGCTGCGGGATTGTGCTGACTGGTGGCCCTGCTCTGTGTGGTCAGGAATGTACCGTATTGCTGATGGAGAGCTGACTGCTTGGCCTTAGGAGCTGCCTTTCTGTTTGTGTCAGTGCGGGACTGAGAGCTCTGAGGCCAGGGATGGGAGAGCAGTAGCTTTGCCTGCTGGCCTTCCTCCTGCGGGGTGCTTCAGCGTTTGGCAGTGCCTGGAGGAGCTGAGGCTAGCGGTCAGACTGCTGAGTTTCTTCAGTTTTTCACGTCCACTGAGAAACTCTGACATATGTGTGGATACCACCTTGGCTTAGAAATTTGCCACCTCTGGGTACAAAAACTGGTGGACCTCTGGAGCGGGTGAGAACCTGCCTAGCTTCAAAGGCCGTAAACGCTGGGGCTGCAGTGACTCCTGGACATAAAAAGGAGGCTCTAATGTGAAGGAAGACCCAGTACTAGCTAGAAGAAAGACCATCAAGGACTGACAACATTAAGACATCATTATGTTCAAATATCAATAAGACTAAAAAGGAAACGACAGCAACCATGGCCACAACATTCAGGACCTCTGGAACAGATAGAGAGACCAAGCCTATGAAATGTGTAGTGTTGAAAAAGAAACTAAGTTACTGACAAGAGACTCAGAAGACGTATTCCGTACTGTTACAGCAGATTAATCCTTAAAAGGAGGGGAAGAAATGATCATTCAAATTCAGGAGGCATTTAGAATCCCTCAACAAACATGACCAGAAAGCAGCCTTTCCGTCATAGTGTAGTGAAAATGCCCAGAGTACAGAACAATTAAAGAATGCTGAAGCTGCACAGGGCATGTCAAGTTACAAAGGAAAACCTATTAGGATAAAAGCAGACACGTCAGCAGAAACCTAAGGCCTGGGAAGCACAGACTGACGCATTTCAAGCCCCAAGACTAAGTAACTGTCAACTGAGCCTATTATACACTTTAAAAACGTCCCATTTCAAGTGCAAACTAAATTAATCTGCATCTCATGAGAAGCCACACAACAGCCATGCAAGCTCCACATTAAGAAATCAGAGAGGAGCCAGTCGGATGGCTCAGTGGGTAAAAGTGCTGACCAGAGTTTGACCCCTAGGACCCACATGGTGGAAGGGGAGAACCAACTCCTGAAAGTTGTCCTCTGACCTCTACATGTGTGCCATGTATGCACATATGTGCATACATATACACACATGTAAATAAACATTAAAAGCCAGAGATATAGAACAAGTAACCAAATTAAGCACCTTGATGTCTTGAAATAAGAAAAGTCAAACCCAAGATTAATAAATAGAAATAATAAGTCCAGAGAAGAAAGTAGTGAATATGAACGGTGACTGAAAAAATACAAAGGACCGACAAGAGAGCTGCTTTTTTTTTTTAAAAAAGGGTAAGATTCTCAAATCCTTAACCAAACTAACCAAAAGGAGGAGATAAGAGTTAAATGAAATTGAACATAAGAAAGGACACACTGTAGGAGCCTACTGAACTTCAGATCACAGCACATTAATCTGTAAATTAGTGTAATAAATTGGATCATCAAAAATAAATGAATCAATTTCTAGCCACATATGATATCCCAAAGTCGAAACAAGAGAATAGAAACAGCCAAACAGATGCGTAGTGGGAAATAAAGTTGAAGTCATGTTGGAGGCCCTCGAGGAAAAAAAGCCAGGATGTGAAGAATTCACTACAGAAGAGCACCAGTCCTTTAATGAAAACTAGCACCAACGGTCCTTGTGGTCTACATGTAACTGGTTCCTATAATCTCACAGGGAGCAGTTCTATCAAGAGGTATGTTTTTGTTGGAGTGGGCATGGCCTTGTTGGAGGAAGTGTGTCACTGTGGGGGCGGGCTATGAGGTTTCCTATGCTCAGGATATCACCCTGTGTTTCAGTCAACTTCCTGTTGCCTGCAAGATGTCAGACTCTCAGCTACTACAGTACCGTGTCTGCCTGCAAGCCACCATGCTCCCCTCCATGATGATAATGGACTGAACCTTTGAAACTATAAGCAAACTCCTTCAGTTAACTACTTCCTTTAGAAGAGTTGCCATGGTCATGGTATCTCTTCACAGCAATAGAAACCCTAACTAAGACAATCCTCAAACTGTTCCATATTGTGATAAAGAGATAAAAAAACACAAGAGGAAGTAATCCTTCCAGACCCAGGGTTACCTTGCTGCTGATGCTGCTGGACAATGATCCAACAACAAAGGGAAAAAAGGCCAATTTCCTTAATGAACACAAATCCTAAAACAAAATGAAACCCTAGCAAACTACATCAAACACCTTAAAATATCATAGCATCATGATCAAATAGAGTGGTTCAAAATGTACAAGCAGCAAACACAACACAGTAGAGAAATGGAATCAAAGACAAAAATCAAATGCCCATATCATCTGAAGCAGAGAAGGCTGAGAAAATTCAACCTCCCTCTGTGATAACAGTCCTGAAGAATACAGGCTAGGAACGCCAGACTTGAGCACAATAAAGGCTATGTATGACATCCATAGTGGCTAATGTACAGACTGGAGAAAAGCAAAGCATTTCCTCTAAATTCAAGAACAGGACAAGGGTGTCTATAGTGATATTGTATTTGTTTTAATAAATAAAGCTTGCCTGAAGATCAGAGTACAAAGCTAGTCAGCCATACAGGCCAGGCAGTGGTGGTACACACCTTTAATCCCAGCAGTCACCCTAGTTAGCCATAGAGGCCAGGCAGTGGTGGTGCACACCTTTAATCCCAGCGCTAGAGGGGAATATAAAACAGGAGGAGACAGGAGCTCAGGGTCTCAGTCTGCGGTCAGTCTGACGATAGGATCTCCCTGCTGTGGTAGAGGGAAGAACTCTAGTGGCTGGCTGCTTTACTTTACTGATCTTCAGCTTGAACCCCAATATCTGACTCTGGGCTTTTATTATTCTTGCTACAGATGTCCACTGTCTTCATTCTAATTCAATATGGCATTTGAATTCTTAGCTGAGTCAATAGCAAAGAGAAAGAAATACAGTGTGGTCTGAGTGTGAACTCCCATAGGCTTGTCTCCTGAGTACCTAGCCAGCTAATGCTGCTTTCTTTTGGGCCTGTGTGGGATCTCTCGGAGGTGGGCTAGGTAGCAGAAGTCAGTCACTAGGAAAGGGCCTTTTCAAATCATACATGCACTGTAGAAATAACCAGAGGGAGACACAAATACATGGACTGGCAGAATAAATATTGTGAAAAGAGCCTTATTACCCAAAATGATAAAGAGATTCCATGCAAATCGCCATCAAAATTCTGGTAACATCCTTCATAAAACCAGAAAGAACAGTTATCAAATTTATTGACATAAGACCTCAGATAGACAAAGCAAACCCAAGCAATGCTGATGATATAATGATATCTGATTTCAAGTTACACTACAGAGTTATTGTAGCAAAACTGGTACACAGACCGATGAAAGACCCCAGAGTAACCGCCATAGCTATGCTAACTGATTCTTGCTTGACTAAGGAGCCAAAATACAATGGTGGAAATACAGCCTTGCAGCAAACAGCGAGGGAAACTGACACACACATGCTGACCAATAAAACAAAATCCCCGTCTCTTACCTTGTAAAACAGAAATTCAAAATAGATCAAGGGTCTCATTGTAAGACACAAACCTTTGAAACTACTAGAGAGGAACATGCGGCAAACACTTCCAAAGGAAGGCGTGGGGAGGGGCTTCTGGAAAGGGCTCTGCAGCTCAAGCAATGGACTCATGAAGAGGGGAGATTAAAAAAGCTCGGTGCCAATAAGGAAACAATCAGCATGGTGAACAGACAGCTACAGACCAGGAGGAATCTTTGCCATCCATCAACTTCTCAATCTCTCTCTCTCTCTCTCTCTTGCGCGCGCGCGCGCGCGCACACACACACACACACACACACACGAAGACATAACCAAACACCAAAAGAACAAACAATCCAGCAAGTAAGTGGGAAAATGAATAGACAGGATCTTATCTTGTTCTGGCTTGGTATCTGCTCTGTGACTGAAGATGGCCTTGAATTTATAGTAATCCTCTTACCTTAAGAACTAGGGTTGCAGCATACACCATCATATCCAAAAGTGCCTCAAAGAAGCAAATTTGAAGAAGTACAAACAGGTAATAAATACACAAAAGGAATATTTAATATCACCAGCCACCAGAGGAATGCAAATCCAGACTACACTGAGATTCTACTTCCCTGGAGCCAGAATGGCTACCAGAAGAGAAAAAAACAAGAAATTCTAGCAAGGATGGGGAAAGGGAGCCATTAGACACTTTTGATGGAACTGTAAATTAGTATGGCCAATATAGAAATAAGTATGATAGTTCCCCAAAAAATGAAAAACCAGAGCTGGGATATAGCTCCAAGGCAGTGTATTTGCTTAGCATGTACAAGGCCCTGGGTTCCACCCTCAATATTGTCAAAACTACCAAACCAAACCGGACAACCAACCAAGTTACAACGAGCACTATCACATGATATACCATGGCGGTGCATATGCCCAAAGAGATTAACAGTCACATGCAACAGATATACCTAAATGCCCATTTATCTTGGCACTAATTGCAACAGCAAGTTCTGGAATCAGCACAGGTGCCTGTTGATGGATGAAAGGCAATGAAAAAAGTATCTATATATAATAGAATATTATTATTCCATAAGAATGAAATCATATTTGCTGGAAAATGGATGGATCATCATGTCGACCTCAGAAAGTCAAGTATCACGTGTTTCACTCATATGCAGTATCTAGATTAAACCAAACACGACTGAAAAAAAATAAAAGACCAGTAAAATGATATTCTGCTCTACTCATAGACTGGTGCCTAGTCCAACTGTCATCAGAGAGCCTTTATCCAGTAACTGATGGAAATGGATGCAGACCTACAGCCAAACATTAGGTGGAGCTTGGGGAATCCTGAGGAAGAGGGAGAAGAAGGATTGTAGGAACCCGAGGGGATAAGGACATCACAAGAAAACCCACAGAATCAACTAACCTGAGCTCATAAGGGCTCACAGGGACTGAAGCAACAACCAGGGCGCTGGCATGGGACTGACCTAGGCCCTATGCATATATGTTACTGTTGTGTAGCTTGGTCTTCTTGTAGGACTCCAAACAGTGGGAACAGGGCTGTCTATGACTCTTTTTACCTGCTTTTGGGACCCTTTCCCTCATACTGGGTTGCCTCATCCAGCCTTAATATCAGGAGAGATGTCTAGTGTTAGGGCAACTTGATATGCCATATTTAGTTGATATCCTTGGGAGTTTTGCCCTTTTCTGGAGAGAAGCAGAGGAGGAGAGGCTGGGGGGTGGGTGGGAGGAAGTGAAGTTGGGAGAGGGACTGGGAAGATAGGAGGGAGAGGAAACTGTAGTCCAGATTAAAAAAAAAAAGGAATGAGGTGGCCGGAGAGACAGATCCGAGGGAAGAGCATGTACTACCATTACAGAAGACCTAGGTTCAGTTTCCTGAACTCCAGTCGGGAAGCTCACACCCGCCAGCACCAGGGGACCCTCTTTTGACCTCCACAGGCACCGCACTAAGATGTGCAAATCCACACTCGGACACATATACATTATTAAAAATAAAATCTTCAAAAAATGAAAGTTGCAGGAGAGGAACAGTGGGAAAAGGGAGTAAAAGAGGGTAATGCAGGTAAATATGATGAAGGCACATTTTATAATAGATGCATGAAAATGCCATCCTGAAACCAAGTACTTGAACGCTTAGTATATGTTAATACAAAAACTTCAAGTTTTCTATATATATTTCAACTCAGAGATAAGCCAAATAAACATTCTTTATCATGTGAAAAGATGGCTTGCTAGATTAAAAAACACTACTCACCTGGATATATAATATCAGCTTTGATTTTTAATAAGTTTTTTAGGGAGTTCATATAATCATAGAGGTCTTCAAATATCGTTGTTCCTTCTCCTAGGATACAATCCCCAGAAAATATGGCATTTTCCTCTTCCAGGAATAGAGCCATGTGATCATCAGTGTGGCCAGGGGTGTGTATAACTCTAGTCAAAAAACAGAAGTTATGAATCACAAAACAATAAGTATGAATTCTTAGGCTTGAGGAAAATGTTGCAAAGTAAATAACTCCATCATCTTTAGACAAGACATTAACATGCTACCAACGAGTCAAAAATCTCATTATTCCAGTTTTTTCAGGGGTTCCTCATGGAAAGTTGAGCACAAACAAATATCCCCTATTACTAGATCACATTTCTTATTCAGAAGTACAAATTTAATAGCATATTTTCTTATCTTATAAATAAAAAGATAACAAATTTGAAATACATGAATGAAAGTATAAAAAAGTTAAAATTAAGATTATTGAGAAATAGTACTTTTAGTAAGAACATAGCTTTTCAATTTCTTCCACTAATAATTAAAAACGAAACTGACTTTTTGAAGTTTTCATTACTTTATTATATTTTCTACATTATTAAATACTTTTCATAGGCAAATACCTAAGTGCTCTATATAAATATTTGGCACAATGTTATAAGTTTCAAAAATAAAATTTACTAGTATTTATATAAAATTTAAGAGAAACATCCTTAAATGCATTTGTTTCTGCTGCGGAACACTGGTCTGGTACCCTGCAAAGATTTGTTACTTGTATTTTAATAAAATGCTGATTGACCACTAATCAGGCAGCAAGTATAGGCAGGGTGACCAGGCAGGAAGTAAAGGCAGGGTGATGAGAACAGAATTCTGGGAAGAGGAAAGGTCAGTCTGCAGTCATCACCCAGATGCAGAAGAAACAAGATGGGAATGCTTCACTGATAAAGGTACCAAGCCACATGGCTAACATAGACAAGAATCATGGGCTAATTTAAGATGTAAGAAAGAGTTAATAAGAAGCCTGAGCTAATAGGCCAACCAGTTTATGATTAATGTAGACCTCTATGTGTTTCTTTGGGATGGAACGGCTGTGGGACCGGGTGGGACAGAAACCTCAGCCAACATATTTTCACTTACTTTTTAGGTAAGTGTAGAGGCTGGAGAGATGACTTAGCAGTTAGGAGTGCCTGTTGCTCTTGTAGAGGACCCAAGTTTGGTCCCCAGTACCCACTTGGTGGCTCACAACCATCTCTAACTCTTGTTCCATGGAAATGTAACAGTCTCTTCTGACCTCTGCAGCACCACACATATATGTAGTGCAAAACACTCAAACTGATTAAAAAAGCCTAAAAAAATAAAGGTGAGGTGCCTATTAATATCAAGAGTTTGTAAACAATAAAAATATTTACAACAATGTGATACAGAAACAAGGATACAGAAGCCTTTAGAATCACATGAGAACCCATAAATAATCCTAAATATGGGTATGTAGAACTTGATGTGTGCTTTTCTTTGGTAGTGAAGCCACTGGTTTGATTGCCCAAGCTCTAAATAACCCTTCATCTATGCCCTTGTAAGTAATCCTAATCAAATTCATTGGTAGAAATACATGTGCACACTCATATGCACACACGTGCACACACACACATAGAGTGAGAGAAATAAATGATGTGGAAGTGGAAGGGGGACTAGTTGGGAGGAAGAAAGGAGTCAGCAGGGTGGGAAGGGAGTGAGAGAGAGGACAGAGGATAATAAAGGGGTAAGTAGGAAATGTATTATATACATAAATGAAAATGTCATCATGAAACCCATTATTGTCTATAACTGATATTGCAAACAAAAACCCTTTAAACTCCAAAACTGATTATGACAACTTTAAGTCATGAGAAACAGTTCAAGAGCTTTATTTATATTCACATAAGTTTTATATCTATTTGAGCAGTAAACAAGAAGTCTAACTAGTTTGTTCTGCAAAGCACCTCTTGACTTCTCAGCCACATAGAGATTTCGTCCTTGGGACTGGTGGCTTCCCTGTTTGACTCATGTGTCTTGAACTACACTCGCATTTCATAGGCTGCACGCTGCCTTGCTTGTTCACCCTTCAGTCTCCTGACAGGCAGGGCTCCCTCTAGTCCTAGCACTCAGCTCTTAGTGGCACCTGACTTTGGCCCATAGCTTTCCAGGTCTCAGGCACTGGCTTCAGGGGCTTGTGAGGACTGCACATTTACCCCGTACACTGCCCTGGGATGGTTCCACTACCCTCTCCATTTTAGACGGTGACACGGAAGATAGCAATACACAGCAGAAGAATGTAGTTCGAACTTAATTTTACTTCGCTTCAGAAACATTACCATTCTGTCTGATTTAGAGATTGATTTTTATGGTCTTGGAATATTTTAAGTAAAACTTTCAATAATGAACGATTTAGGTGGTAGGGAAAATATAACTGCATATTTATATTTGAAATTTAGGGACTCAATGTTGGGTTTTGGGTAAAGACAGCAGAGTGTGTACATCTGCATCTGCTTTCCTTCTGAAACCCCAATGAGATTATCAGGAAAGGTTTCTTCTTTGTTTTTGTAATGGCACAGCCTCCTAGGAAGGGAAAGAATGGGCGGGAAGACCACAACTCCAGAGCTGAAGATGCTGAAATGAGAGGTGAGACCTAAACACACAGAGAAAGATGAGAACAACCTAGATCACCTGGGAGAAGTCCCTGAAAGTTAAGGATGTGGGGTATCAGGAATCTGGAAGAAGTGGGGACAGAAGGGGAAAGGAGGTTAAAATAAGCAAACAAACAAATAAAAGATTGAAAATCTGTTTAACAAATATTCAGGGCTGTGGCTATAGCTCAGTGTAGAACATGTGAGGCCCTGGGTTTAATCCTCAACACTAAAAATCCCAAACAAAGCCCCCAAGTAGAAACTTTCCAGCTACTCAAGTTCCACTCTTATTTTGAGCAGTTTGACATGTGATCTAAGACTGTTAACAGAAAGGACTCGATCTTCCAAAAGTGTAAAACAGGCATGGATGGAAGCAGAGATAATATGTGAAGAAAATGAAGATTACTTAAACACAGGTAGATTCCCTTTCCACGTCAGTTTACATAATGTTGTTAGTGAGGTCTTTACCCTTCCTGAAGAACTCGACAAAGCCTTTTCTAAGTTATTTACTACCTCGGGAACAGGCTCCATTGTCAAAAATGGGTTCCCAACAAAGCACTTCATCTAGATTATGGCACCTTGAGGCTCATGCTGACAACCCTCCTATCCCCCAATTCTCAGGGCTCAGAAATAGCTCTGCAGTTTTCAGCAAAAAAGAAAACCAGGAGATATGAGAGGGTAATTAAGATAATTAGAATACACTGCATGCAATGGGTTAAGAAAAAGCAAAGGAATCTAGTGGCAACAAACCACAAAGAAACCTTTGAAAACAAACCCCACTGATTATAAAGCAAGATGAAGAGAGTGAGAAATCAAAGCTACAAACCTCCCAGGTGTAGGGAGAAGGAAAATGAGGGCAATCAGGAGGGGGAATGGAGCAGATGTGCACAGGAGTTCTGACAGAAGACCCGGAGTGCTAGTAAATCAGCTAAGAAGCAGGCAAGAGAATGCAAACAGGAGCAACTTCAAGAAAAACTCTTAGAATCAAAAGCCATATTTCCTATTTGGAATTGGATAAAGATTTCTTCATTTGGTCAAAACTTTTGGTCAGGCTCCATGAATTCTTTTTCTTTTAAAAAGTGTATTTATTTCATGTATATGAGTGTTGTGCTCTCATATCTATATGTGCACCATATGGATGCCTAGTGCCTAGAGTGTTCACAAGAAAGTGTAGAATCCCCTAAACTTGAGTTCCAGGTGGCAGAGTCATTACACAGGTGCTGGGACCCTAACCTGGGTCCTCTGCAAGAGCAGCCGGTGCTCTCTGTAGCCTCCAGGATCTTCCATTGACAGGGCTATACCAGCCTCCTCTGACATATGGTCCCTCCAGCATCCTGAGTGGGCCAAGCAGGGGCATCAGAGACACAGGAAAAAGCAAGAGAGTTTCTCTGAACTCCCAATGCCTTCTTGCTTTGACTAAGTTTTGTTCTTGACTTTTGCCAGCTTCATGCTCAGATACAGACAGCCTCACTTCTGAAGAATCTGAACAAACAAGCCCTGCACAGCTCCCTAAGCCTAGGTCACCTCTTGTCTGGTCACACTTCTCTGTGACTATTTACTCTATCAAGCAGCATAAAAAGAAGTCATGTTCCCTGCTAATTTGGGCCTTTATTTCTGAATACCCCAGTGCCTCAGAAAGACATCAAAGGTATTTCCCCTGTCATTCTGTCTTTGTCAATTCTATTTTCCAATCTAGCCAAGGGCCCTTAGAAGATGGAGGAGACACTGCTCTCCAATGCTGACTTGGCCTGACACTGAGTTCTCCTCTCTGTCCTGAAGGAAGCTAATTTGAGTAAGCCAGGTCAGGAGAAGTGTTCTGCTGTGGATACCAGAACCCTTAGCTCACTCCCTACTTGTGCTTACTAAGCTGTGGTGGAGCCCAATGCTCTACTCCACAGCACGGCCTCACTGGAAGGGTTCCTGTATCTATCTCCATGGCTCCCTTCAAGTCTGTCTGCAGCAACACAGGTCATGAGTAGTTTTCTCCCTATCAGAACCTAGAGCTACAAACGCACTAAAGCACAAAACTATGACTCTCAGGAAAAGATGGATAAGAAGAAATCCCCCACAATGCCCAGAAAAAAACAGATAACAAGAAATCTCAGGATTCAGAAGGGCCTGTATTTATCAAATACAACATTGAAAGTAGAAGAAAATGAAACCTTACCTACAAAATGAAACAATTTCAACTTGGAATCTAATCTGTATCTATAAACAAACCCTCTCTCTCTCTCTCTCTCTC
>LOJH01047033.1:0-11382 GCA_001685095.1 Ellobius talpinus
ATGGCTAACCAACTCCATAAGGAGCCTCTTCAATGCCCATCATCCTCTTGAAGTTATTGGAGCTGCCAGGAGCAGATGTGTCTCATTGTTATGAAAGTCCTAAGTTCTTAAAACATTTAAATGTCATATTGTGAAGGTCTGAAAGATTTGAAGAATACCTAACTGAAATATATCTCTATATGTCTAGAAAACCTAACTAACATGACTACAAGCTTGACTATTACAGATGATTATCTATTAACCTATATTTCTTAATTATACATTACTTTTTAAATGAACTACACAATACCTTAATCAAGAGCAGAAATATACATATAACAAGATTGACCTTAAATTTACATCAATAGACCAAGATTCATACCAAAGCAAATACCTATAGCAATCACCCTTTATATGTAAACAAACATTTATATACAATATTTGGGAATTTGGGCATAGTTCTCCAGACTACTTCACTTCCTTTTTTCTTTTATTTATTTATTTATCTATTTATTTATTTATTTTTTTAGTCATTCATTTATTTATTTATTTATTTATCTATCTATTTATTTATTTATTGAGACAGGGTCTTGCTCTGTAGTACTGGCTAGCCTAGAACTTACTCTATAGACCAGGCTGGCCTTGAACTCACAGAGATTCACCTTCCTCTACCTCCAAAATGCTAGGAATAAAGGCATGCATCGCCAGCTAGTTTCATATTTTTGACAGCTGCTCTGGACAGTTCCAGGTCCCTCCAGTAAGCTAATGACTTGATTAGGAGAATCCAAAGGCTGTCTAAAACTCTACTGGGGTTCCATGGTGGAAAACCTCCCAAGAGGTCACCAGGTGACTCCCCTTGGGAGGCTTTCGTTCTCCCCACATAAGCACTTTCCACTGGCTTCTCAAACAGTGTCATACTGGATCTCTGCGCTTTACGGTTGGGCTCCTCTGTTAAGGCTTGCCTGGCTTGTGGTTTCAAAGCTCTTCCTACTGCTTTCTGCTTCCCAAGTTATGGCCTGTTTGCCCTCTGAGTTAAAGGAACTTTCTGCTCTTTCCTGTCTGGTTTATTTCAGAGCTCTGTCTTTAGAATTGGTGACACAGCCCCTCTTCCTGGAGACAACCTTGTGAAGCATAATCTGTCAAAATGGCCTGATTATGTTTGTGACCCTATGAAAAAGAAACAATTGCTGGTGTGTCCTCTCTCTCTGCCTCTCTGTCTCTGTCTGTCTGTCTCTCTGCCTCTGTCTCTGTCTGCCTCTCTCTATGCCTGTCTCTGTCTCTCTCTGTGCCTCTCTGTCTCTGTCTGTCTCTATGTCTCTCTGTCTCTCTGACTCTTTGTCTCTCTCTATGCCTCTCTGTCTCTCTCTCTGCCTCTCTGTCTTTGTCTGTCTCTCTCTCTACCTCTCTGTCTCTGTCTCTCTCTGCCTCTCTGTCTTTGTCTGTCTCTCTCTCTGCCTCTGTTTCTGTCTCTCTGCCTCTCTGTCTCTGTCTCTCTCTGCCTCTGTCTCTGTCTCTCTCTGCCTCTGTCTCTGTTTTTCTCTCTCTGCCGCTCTGTCTCTGTCTCTCTCTGCCTCTCTGTCTCTGTCTCTCTCTGCCTCTCTGTCTGTTTCTCTCTCTGCCTCTCTGTCTCTGTCTGTTTCTCTCTCTCTGCCTCTCTGTCTCTGTCTCTCTCTCTGCCTCTCTGTCTCTGTTTCTCTCTCTCTGCCTCTCTGTCTCTGTCTGTCTTTCTCTGTCCCTCTCGCCTAGTTCTTAGTGTAGCAAATGGCTTTCTTGTCCTAACTGCAATTACAGGTTTGACATATAAAGATTTCTAGCTCTCTGTGTATTTTCTCTCTTCTCTGCTTTCTTGCTCATACAAGTTACTTTGCTGTCCAAGGTCATTGAAAGCTTCGTTGTCCTGGCCAGCTCTTACTAGACCATATAATGTAACTCTCAGAGCTCATCGACAAAACTTATAAAAACATTTAAGATCTGGTTTTACTATTGTGTGTGCCTTATTTTCATACATTACCTTCAGGATGTGTTCTGAATGTTGTGTGAGCTACTTGGGTTCAATTTCAGATCACTGAAATTTATTCTACCAAGACAAGTACTGTCATGGATGAGCAGAAAGCTTGTAAAATTGCTTTCAAATAAAGTTTTCAAATGGAAAATTTAAAAAAATAACGTAGCTCTCAGACTTTCATTAGGCAAAGAAAAAATCTATAAACACCAACTCATTTATATGTACACATACCAACACATATGATTGTATATATATGTATATATATGTATATATATATGACTTATATGCAGTTCTTCTGTGTAATAATGTTAATTGTACTGGGTCTTTTATTTGTATTTATGCCTTTAATGTTATAGAAGCTTTTAAAAGTATAATACTGAGAAAATACTTTACCATGCCTGTATCTTCCAAACCAGAGTGGTCAACCTTCCCCAGGCCTCTGTTAACTTGCTACTAGTTGTATTACAACCATTCTCTTTAAATAAAAACAAATAGACATGCCCTGGAACTGTGTATTCTAAGCAACCCCTCCTACTGAACAAGAGGCACCAGAGACTCACCACCTAAGGTAGACTTCCGTGTACATCTGTAGAGGACTTCTTAGCTTTTACACGAATTTGCTCCTGTCTGCTATGTTTTATGCTCTCCTTGTAGAGCTGTGTGGGTTCTGTTTGCTGACGTGCTGCAGAGGTACAGCTTCTGACAGAGGAACCTGAGCAATACTATTTGTTTATTTGTTTATTTGCTTATTTATTTATTTATTTGGAGACGTTAGGACATGACTTATAGGACACAAAATTAAAAATAAAATGAACTCTAGTTATGTCTTACCTAAGATCTATTTCTTCTACTGTGTTTAAAATTGGCCACGATTCCTTGGCATTAGTAAGTTATTACCCCCACCACCACCACCACACACACACACAATGTGGAATCAAATGAGACCAGCTAGGATAGATCTCATCCTGGCTCTGGCAACGAGGGACAATTAGGATCAAATACCAGATGGTTAATTAGTGATATCTCCAAAGAATGTTGTTCAGAGACATATGGTCAGGCTTGGAGTAAAGCCCCCTGGATATGATCGAGCCTGCCAGTAATCCCGGCACGTGGGAAGCTACAGAGGGAGGATCTTGTACTTGAGGCTGGCCTGGTCTTTGTAACAAGACCCTGTCTCACAGCCAGCAAGAAGAATGGAGTCATATGTGCCAGCCCTTCCAGAAGTCACTGAAGCACAGCAGCTTAACTGACACCTAGCTGATGTCACTAACCTTGGTTCATACTCTTATGCCATTTATGATGTTTGTTTCAGACACGTGAACATAATTTGGGCATCTTCTGACCAAATGAGACTGCTGGCCGTTAAACATATGGCGCACTCTGACATGCACATCTCTGTGCAGGATGTTTCCCTTGGTGGTAAAACGTCACAGTGACAAACCACCAGGTACGTGGTGACAGGCTCTCACCCTTCGCAGGACATACATCGTTTAAGAGTTACTGTTGACGGTACAGAATGAGAGGGACCACGGACACGCTTATACTTCTGCATCACAAAGACACATCTGTACTCCACATTGTAAAACATTATCAGCAAGCAGTACACACTGTCACTAGCTAGCTCAGCTCAACATGGACAGGCTGTCAACGTCCCTGGAAGAGTGCAAGGGAGATACCAGTGGGAACTAACTTGATTCAGTGTTTCAATGTGTGCCAGAGCCCAAACACCCACAGGATAAGGGAAGAATGCAATGGGGGATAAGAAGAACACAGAGATCTACAGCCCCAAAGCATGGATGACCACTTGACCACAGGGGCAAACTGAAGTCCGGAATGTTTGGCTGCCTTTGTAGCCCCCATTCTTCCCGTATCATTTGCTGGCTGGAGAAACGATGTGAGCCAGTCTGCCAAGGTATGAAGCCACTCTCTTCTCAGATTGCCAGCTCTCTGGATAAAGAGCAGTTTTAAGATTCAGTTACTGAACTAGGGAGATGGCTCATTCAGTAAAACCCTTTCACAAACACAGGAGTTGAGTTCAAATGCCAAGCACCGCCCCCAACAGAAGCTGGCTGGGTGGTGTGCCTATAATCCCAGTACTGAGGTGGTAGAGGCAGGAGGATTCCTGGGACTTTCTGCTTAGCTAGTCATTCCGAATAGGTGAGTTCCAGATTTACAGAGAGACCCTGTCTCAAAAATAAGAATAAGAGAGGGTAACACTTAATACCAAGTTCTGGCTTCTATATGTGTATATGTTCGCATGTACGCATGCACATGTACACACACATATACACAGACAAACACATACCTCTCTCTTACACACACGCACGTGCATGCACACACACACACAACACAAACACACACACACAGAGCGAGAGAGAAAGCATTCTATTTTTTCTCTGCTTATTGGCTTCTGTAGGTCACAGGCAGTATGAACCGAATCCTGTTTTCCAGCCTACAGCAGGGTCTATGTCAGGTCATAGGTAGTGACAAGGGGCTGGGACTCAGATTCACAGAAACACCTTTCCACCCAGGCCTTCTCCAGACTGAAAGCAAAGGAGGCTTCCCCAGAGTAGCCTGGTCCTCCCGACTCATGCTATCAACCAGGAGTCTGATGGCCATCTCCACCACCTTGCTCCTTTTCTGACCACCAGCCTCAGCTTGTGGGCCTCTTTCTCTACCTGATGGCTTCAGCTAACTCTGACTGCAACAGCCCCTGGAACTGCCTCTCTCTTAATTACCTTCTGTTTCTACTATCAACTTCCCGGGCTCTTTATTCTAATGCCCAATTCAGATCCCTGAGAGGTGGTTTGGTTCATCAAATCACTAGTGTCTGCTGGGACAGCTTTCAGCTTAGTGCGACTTGGGGGAGGGAACTGGCTAGTCTGTATGTTGGCTACCCTCAGGTAAGTGTCTGCCCATCCTAGCATATGCTGCTGTGTCCAGGCTTGGCTTCTCACGACACAGATCAAGCCTAGTTATCTTGGAAGACACACCTTCGTGTAGTTTATTGGCAGGTAGCTAATGGAAGGATAAACTACTGTTTCTTCGAAGACAAGCTTTCCTAACCTTGGCACCACAGACATTTCAAGCTGGGTAATTGCTGGCTGTGGAAGACTGACCTGAGTCAGGT
Source organism: Ellobius talpinus (assembly GCA_001685095.1). NCBI lineage: Eukaryota > Metazoa > Chordata > Mammalia > Rodentia > Cricetidae > Ellobius > Ellobius talpinus. Next base: position 5,115 of record LOJH01047033.1, read on the forward strand.
AGGATGTTTAACAGCAACACCGGCCTCTACCAAAGCAGGTACCAGTAGCAACCATCCACTCCCCTGCAAAACCAAGACAATAAATGGTGTTTCCAGACTTTGTCAAATGTCCACTGTTGTAAGGATATGGGAGGCCTGGATTTTATCCCATCCTAGTGTAATAAGTGGTGGAGAGGGAGGATGATGGGTACTGAACTCTGTCAGGGATGTCTCGAAGGCTTGTTATGCTTTGGACATAAGGTGTAGAGTCTATCATTGAGAGACGGTAGATTCTGTCATTGAGAGATGTTCGGGTCAGAAGGCATGTGACCTCATCAGTGAGTGAATCTATTGATGGGTAAATTATTTGGTAGTATCATTGGGAAGTGGGGCTGGTGAATCAAGACCACTGGAGCATGCTCTAGGATGACGTCCGCTGTTGCTGGAGCCGTCTGGGCCAACTCTCTGCTTCCTGGCTTCCGTGAGGGGAACGACTTTCTCTCCATGCCCTTCGGTTCTGATGTTTTTGCCTTGGTTGTTTCCCGGAAGCAGAAGGGGCGGCTGAACGCAGTCTGAGACATCCGCAGCTGGGAGCGTGAGACTAAATCTTCGTCCTCTAAGTTATTCTTCTCAGGGCAAAAAAGTCAGAATAAAAACAGAAAGAAAGGGGAAGCTTCTGCTGTGGGCAGTGGGGTGGATCAAAGTGTTCCTGGGTTTGGTGCAGGTAACTGTAATTGCTTAAAATGAGAAACTTGGAACAGTGATTTTTCTCTCTGTGTCTCATGAGTGGATATTTCCTGCAACAATTGATTCATTAGTTTATCCTGTGCATACATGTTTGAGACTATGGAGTTCTCTGTGTGGTTATAGACGCATTTCTAAAAAGCCAGTCCCACTATACTGAGAAACAGCTGCCAAAGGAGAATGGTGTGGAGACTGACGACTGGAGCAGATGGGGGCTTTAGTGAGAGTGGGGCCCACGACAGGAAGGTTTGAACATGCTGAAAGGGAGGCAGGGCTAGCCGAGGCAGCAGTAGCCTGTGGCCAACAAGAATGTACTTGGCCCTCTCAAAAACTGTTGACATGGGGCCAGAGAGATGGCTCTGTGGTTAAAAGTATTGGCAGCTCTATTAGACTACCTGGATTTAATTCCCAGCACCCACATAGTGTCTCACAGCTACCATTAAATTCCAGTTCCATGGGATCCAATGACTCCTGGCCTCCACAGTCATCAAACATGCATGCTGTGCACAGGCATACATGCAGGCAAAACTTTCATATTTATATAATAAAAGTAAATTAATCTTTTTTTAAACGTAAAAAGGGCATTAAAAATTGTCTGCATATCCAACACTAGTTAAGAAATGATGCAGGCATCAGTGGCTAGCACCACATGCTTGGCTGACTATCTTAATTTTCCTATTTTACAGAGTTTGGGATGTGTTACAGGACCCCTGGAAGGCAATATGGCTGTAGTCATGTTAAGCTGGATTCCTACAGTGTGTGTGAGGGCACATATAACCATGTGCCTTGAGGCTGGACTAAATAACCTCCCTTTCTCCTCCTGTGCCAGCAGCACAGTCGGAATTTTCAGAGTGTTACACACGATGAGAGGCAGGTCTACTGAAGCTGAAATGAAAAACAAAATTTTGTGCTCACTTCAGCAGCACACATACTGAAAACTAGAATTTATATTAGTTTTGACCTGTTGCACAGACCCATCCAGCTCCAGGCATGTAAAATATATAATACCCACAACGATCGCCCGTGAAATTGTTGTCAAACGTCAGAATCCAGGACAGTCTGAGTCCAGAGTCCAAAAACACAGTCAAGCCCATTCCTAATCCCAGCTCTCTGATCGACTGGCATACATACTCAATCTTCCATTTCTCTCGTTTTCTTCTCCATAAAGTGAGGCTAATTTATACCCTTGGTTGAGGGTTGTTGGAAAAAAAAACTTGGATTATCATGGAGACTTAGAGTATCATGAAGATTCCACGAGTGTGAGTCAAAATTAAGCTGCTTCCTCTTGTATGTGGCAGCCAAAAGCTCTTCCTCTTAAGCACAGTCGGCTGATTTTATGAACATACAGTCCCGCATCGCCCAACAGCAGGGCCTGTTCTAAGAAACACATTATTGGGTAATTGTGTCATTATGCCGACATTGTAAAATGGATTTATATGAGCTTGGGTGGTACAGGTCAGTTGCTTCACATGGTGTCTTGATGTAATCAAGAGATGCACTTGTCATGAGATGTGTGAGGTCCTGCCATTACCATAGATCATGCTCGTCTCCAGTAAACTGTTTCTTTCTTGGAGAAAGGAGTACATTATAAAATATGATAAAATATGTAACTATACCGCACTCCAATAACATTAAACAACAAGTTATATAATACATAACCATATTGCTGTGCTTTGATATGATTGACACTGGGTTTGTTTACATAATTATCACAGATGTGAACAATGACTAACACTGCACCAGGTACCCCTGTCACCAGGTAGCTAGAACTTTGCAGCACCGTTCTAAATGTATGGGACCATCAGTGCATTGCGGAATGCCATTGACTGAGATAAACGCCACTCCATGGGGTCTGACAAGACATAATCCGTGATCCTGATAGTGTACTGAAGTGTCTTCCTTTTACTGGGTGAGCTCTCTGGGAATGTAGGTTTGGGTCTGTGTTCTTTGCTTGGTATAGTGGCCATCATGCATAGCTCAATTATTACTTGTGTTCATTGTTTCTGACAGTGTTTCAGCCTGCCAGTATTCCTAAGATTGCCTGCCTTTTTTTTTCAGTTAAGGGAGACGGGATTACTATTCTCCGAGCAACCACTCATAAGTGAAAAATCAGAAGGATGTGTGGGCAAGAATGTGGTCGTAAGGCATTATGTAGTACAAGGGGAGCCACAGACTGAGTAGTGGCCTGTGCTGCCTGGCTGAGTAATTTTCCTGCATTTTCAAATCCATGTTAATTTTTTGTGTGTTCCTGTGTGTGGGGTGATGTGGGTGTGGGTTTCATGTACATGTTTGTGTGTGTGTACGTGTGTTCAAGAGAATGCATGCATGTATGTGCCCATGGAGACCAGAGTTGACATTGGGTGTCTTCCTCTTTCTCTCTCCACATTGCTTTTGAGACAAGGTCTCTCACTGAACCTGGAGCACACCAATTTGGGTAGGCTGGGTGGCTAGCGAGCCAGTGAGTTCCAGTGACCTGTCTTTTTTTGTTTTGTTTTTCGAGACAGGGTTTCTCTGTAGCTTTGGAGACTGTCCTGGAACTAGCTCTTGTAGACCAGGCTGTTCTTGAACTCACAGAGATCTGTCTGACTCTGCCTTCCAAGTCTGGGATTAAAGGCGTGCGCCAGCACTGTCTAGCCCTGTGACCTGTCTATCTCTGCTTCCTCAGCACTGGGATTTACAAGTGCACCCGGCCACATTCAACTGGGGATTCGAACTCAGGTCATCACGCTTGCATGGCAAGTATCTTACCAACTGAGCTATCCCCAAAGACTCCAATACATGATCTTTCAACCTGTTATGTCTTCCTATGATGGGCAGCAAGAGCAATGCATGAGCAGTCAGAGAGGAAGAGGGCTGGAATAGCAACAGCTCTTCTGTGATCTAGAGAATGTCCCTTGGACGTAAGTCACATGCTCTGGCCAGCCTCTGCTCAGTGTGAGCAGAGCCCTTTACCTAATGGGGCCCTCTATTGTGGACACCCTGTCCTTCAAGGTTCTGTCCTTGCCTCCCACTCAAACACTTTCTCGGGTCCTCGATAAAACTCTTGCAGTTTGATATGAATGGCTATCAAACTGTCAGCTTTCCAATAACGTTCCAGGCCCCTCGGCAGTGTAACGGACAGCTTCCCTGATAAGTCAACCCTTGTTTTTTTGCTCTGCAATCTAAGGCCGAAAGAGAGATGATTGATGTCAGAGTACAGCTGCTTAGCCACGCTCAGGCGTAGGTGTTTGTGGTGGGCAGGAGTGACAAGATGATGCCATGGAGCCATTTCAGCAGGGGTAGGTATTTCAAGCACTGACACAGAGATGGGAACACCACAGCAGAATGAGCATAGATATCTGACTTTTCCGTCTTCATGCCCCCCCAGAACCAGATAAAGGCCGTGTGTGTGTGTGTGTGTGTGTGTGTGTGTGTGTGCACTTCATGTGTATGTGGGTGCACAAGGATGTGTGTGCCCGTAGGGTGGAGACCAGAGGTCAGCCTTGGGTATGGCCTCTTCAGGAGTCTCTCATCTTACTATTTGAATCACAGAATCCTCCTAGGACCTGGGGTTCATGATGAGGCCAGGCGGGATGACCAGTGAGCCTCGGGAATCCACCTGTCTGGATTATAAATGAGTGCCACCATGCTGGGTTTTTATGTGGGTGCCGGGGGTTGGACTCAGGTCCTCATGTGTGTGCAGCTAGGGCTTTATCAACTGAGGTATCTCCCCAGTTCCCATTTTTTTGAGACAGGTCTCAGAGAGCCAGGCTGATCTCAAACTCCTTTAAATCCCTTATCTTCCTGTCTCTGCCTCTGAAGTGCTGCAATTAAAAGTGTGCACCACCACTCCTGGCTAGAACTTTTTTCATGTGTGTGGGGTATGCATGTGTTTGTGTGAATGTGCATGAGCGTGTGGATGTGTGCATGCGTGTTTGCCTGTGTGTGCATGTTTATGTCTGCTGTTCTTCAGGTGGCACCCACTTTTTTTTTTAATGTCAGGGTTTTTCGCTGGTCTGGAACTCACAGAGTAGGCTAGGTCGGCAGGTCAGTGAGCTTGGGTCTCCATCTGCCTCTCTCCTCGGCACTGGGATTCTAAATGTACACATCCATAGTGGGCCTTTTAACCATGGGTTCTGGGAATTGAATCTAGACCTCATGCTTATACAGCAAGCACTCAACAGACAGAATGTTTTCCACAGGCAGAAAATATTTTCATTATGGGAAAATGAACAGAAGTATCAAGAAATGATAGCGATGTTTCATGACCCTCTGCAGATGTCTGAAACCACAGGTGTTACTGAAACACACATGCGCACAGATTTAGTGTGTTTTCCATCGTAATTCCCGCACTTGTTTGTCATCCACGGTGGGTGGCTGTAACACTGGTGGCTTGAGATGTGACTATAACAATGGCATAAATTCTCTTTTCCTTCTTCACAGCTGCAACCACAGAAATCATACGGTCAACCTCAACAACTTCAACATTTCTTTCTCTCTCGTCTCAGGTGAAGAATTTATATACCTTTTCATTGAAAGGGAGCATTTTGTGACTTTGCTTTGACATATTGCAATCACTGGCACCCTTTCCCTTGTGCTTTGGGGCTATGATTAAGGGTAATAAGGGCCACTTGAGTCTAAGCACGAGGACCTCGAGAGTCCGTCTGATAATCAGGAAGGATACTAAGTGCCCGAATGAGTACAGTGTGGACAAAGAGACGATTCGTGCTTCAGGCTGGATGGAACAGGATGGTCCAAGATTTCATCATGCTGAACAGTGCCCAGTTTAAAACTCACGAAGTTAATCTCTGGAATTTTCCATTTACCATTTTTGTGGTTGGCCATAGGTGACTGGAACATCAGAAAGCTAGAGTGACTACGAAGAAGGTTGTCTGCTAGGTTATGAGCACCCACAGCCCTACTAGGCTTTGGCACTCACCTATGCTAGGCTGCTCTGGTCTCATCCATTCTGATTACGCGTCTTAATTTTAAACATTTACTCATGGGGGGGTGGAGCACATGTGGAGATCAGAGAACTTTCTGAGATGGTTCTCTCATTCCACCGTGCGGGATGAGGACAGCACTCATGTCGTCTGGCTTGTCAGCAGGTGCTCAGTTGCTGAACCATTTCAAAGGCCCACCTAAGTATTTTAAATCAAATACTCAGCACAGTATAATTACCATGTGATTGCTTTTCAAAAAAGGCATATTCCTGGCCGAAAACTTGTTTAAAATAACACCACAGAGGCAGGTTCAGTGGTTACGGGCACACACACCAGGAGGCTCAAAATCACCCGTAACTCACAATTAAAAATAAATTTTAAGATATTAATTAAAAAATCACCATAATACTATTATCATATATAACCCAACTAACAATAATTCCTTAATATATAGAAAGAAACTCACCCTGTGTTCAGTGTCCTTGACTGCCTTAAAATGTATTTTTGCAAGTCATTTGTAAGAGTCAAGACTCCAGGTTGAGGCATTTTGTCATTTAACTCTCTCTCTCTGTTTTGTTTTTTTGAGACAGGGTTTCTCTGTGGCTTTGGAGCCTGTCCTGGAA
>LOJH01047034.1:5439-16858 GCA_001685095.1 Ellobius talpinus
AATGAAAACCAAGCAAGCCAGAATAGGACAAAATAAACAAGTGGAAGAAAAAGAGGGGGAAAAAAGGCACAAGAAGCACATAGAGACACAGAGACACACAGGTTGCGCCCTTGGCCTTGGCAGCTTTATGTTTACTTTTCATGTACTTTTGGTTTTAAACCCATCTTGTATGTTTTATTCTTTAAACTGTCCCATCTCTTTGGATAGTTTTCATTATTTATTTATTGTAATTATTCTTGCAACATCCTTTTACTGGAGTGACTGAGGTAATGGTGTATAAGAAAAATCATGGAAAACATAAAAAGGCTGCCAAATGTTCCTTCCTTTTGTAGTTACTGCTCTGTGTTCTGCTGAGGGACATGTACACGTTGATGGGTACAAATAAATGACCTGACCCATATGTTTACTTGCAACCTCTGAACCAGCTTTCTGGCCCTGTCAGTTTGAGTTCAGTGTACCTCAACTAATATGATGCTATAATAAATTCTAGATAGCACATAGCAGCAAATTGACCGTGTCCAAAAGCAAATCATGATACAGAAATCAATGGCAAAAATGATTTTGAACTTACTTCCGTAGCAACTCGTTAACTCCTGTGTTCGGTCTCCCAGAGTTCAAAGAGCATTTCTGTGTCACAGTGGAAATGTTTAGGAAGTCTTCCTTGGCAGTGATGCCTCCATCAAGACAACCTGTAAATCTTAGCGCCTGTAAATGAGCGTAGTGCATGCTCAAGAAGCTGTTCCTCCAAATCAGAGGTGTAACATGGTCACATATTCCACTTATTACAGAGACAATGTTGGAAACTTTGCTCACTGCACAACTTTTCCTGTTTTACCAAAAATTCCAAACACTCTTGATTCGTATAATCATCCAAATTTTGTTCCTCCCTATGTTTTGTTCTCAAGTTTTTAGATAGCTTGGAAACTATCTGAGAAAGCTACATGACGTAGCATAAGACTTTTATTAGTGATATTGTTTACTAAGGAATCTGAAAAGATATTGAAATACTGTAAATGATTGATGGCCACCTTAACAATTGTGTCACTAAAGTATTATGTTAGTCATATTTGATATTTTCAAACAATTGTGTCACTAAAATATTATGTTAGTCATATTTGATATTTTCAACCTTAAACAGCATTCTGTTCTCGTCTCTTTTCCTGCTGTATTCTATCTCCTTGGCCACCATGACCAGAGCACAAATAACACTGCATAACGCCTCTTCCAATCACAGTACACTCATCACTCCTCTGAGTGAATGAAGCCTGCCTCATTGTGTGGTGTAGTAATAAAGAAGTTGACTGGTTTGGGACCCATGACTGTTCCTCTTTGATTGAGTGACCAGGTTCAAGTTATAACCCACACAATGACCTATAGTAACCTTGGCCATGACTCATTCAGACACATTACATGGATCAGTTTAGACTACTCCAATGCAAGGAGACAGATAGTAATTGGGATTTTAGAGGACAGAAATGTCTTTCTTCTATGTAAGCCACTAAAGGTCCACTTTCCACCGCTGGACTCTAATAAGAAAACTGTCTTAACCGTAACAGGCTAATAAAAAAAATTCAGACAATCTTGGGACCAACCCTAATAGGACACTCACTGTAATAACAGATTTGCAGCAAACTGAAGTGATTCGACAATGCTATGAGCTTATTCACATAAGGTCAAAGATTATTTTTAATTTCATTGCTTTCAAAGACACAAGATCTTTATTTTTTATAATGATCAGTTTTATGGTAGTATAATTAACACAAAATATATTATGCTTCTCAGAATGATACAGATAGGTAAGAAAGAACACTGCACCATCTGTAAATTATCTTTCTGTGCTCTCCTCCAAGACCTTTTCCTTTTCCTGCTATGCTCTCAAACTGTCGCTCTTCTGTTTTCTGTTATGATGTGACAGTTTCTATTGTGTAGAACTTCACAGGCATAACATTACACAGGACAAAGTCTACTGGTCTTCTTCAAAGAATATTATTTTGAGATAAAAACACATGATTGCATGTGTCTGTAATTATTCCTTACTGTTAAATAAAATCCATTATACAAATACTCCAAATGAATTCAGTGGTTATTGAATTTGTGGGTTGTTTCCAAAGTAGGGTATCAGAAATAAATTGAGCATATATATTCATATATGTTTGCATAGGTATGTTTTCAAATCTGGTAGGTGAACACTTAGGAACAGAGTAACTAAATCATGTGCTTGGTGTCCCTTTATCATTTTAAGAAAATTACAAGAAAATTTTCCATTTCTCTATTTTACATTATCTTTAAATGTTTTCTCTCTACGTTTCCTTTAGGTTGGTCTTATTATCTTTATCTCACTAATTTTGCCACAATGTGGTTGTTACTATCACCTAGTGATTTTCTTAATTCTAGTCATTAGAGTTTTAATATTTAAGGCATTTTCTTTTCAATACATTATAATAACTCTTGATATATAGAACAAGTTAGTATAATTACTGATTTCTTTGTCTAGTATTTCTATGATCTGTGTTACTATTGTGAGGGTTTTCAGTGCAGTGTTTTCCCTTTTCACCATGGACAGTATTTTCCTGCTTCTTTGAATCTCTGGACATTTTTATTTGGATGCTAAATACTGTAGTTTATTGGGGTTTGATATACGCTAGACACGGTTGTAACCAAGCAACACCATTCAAAGCTGTTCTGGGGATAGCTTTGGCAGGTAGAAGCAATATTATTCTTTAAGACTTGTTTGACTATGCAATGAGCAGGAATAGATCAAGTAATTTCACTACAGGAACAAGATCTTTCTGAAAACTGTACTGCAAATCCCATGAACTATGACACTTACTAACTACCCAGTAGGAAGAGACTTCAGTTCTTGCCTTGGTGCTTCTGGCATTGCTCTTCTTAAATTACTAATTTTCTAAGCTCAGACAGTTCCCTCGCCTACGTCTGCTGGTCAGGGTTTTGTTGAGTGCCCAGTGATGTATGCAAATGTGTCTTGTGCATATCTTCTGAACTCTGTCGCTGTAGCTCTACCCTGTCTGTTACTCTACCCTGTGATCCCTACTTCTCTTTATTCCTCTGACTCATACCTCTGACTCCCAAGAGCATGTTCTAGGCTCTACCTTGTCCTCCTCTCCCTGAATCCGGTTTTGAAATGGGCAGTAAGCTGGAATGTGGCAGGGCTCACCCTACTCACTGTATCTCAGATTGCTATCCTTCCTTGCTTAATCCCAATGCCCAACAGTTAGGCATGTAATTTAGAATATTAGGTTTAGATCCTTACCTCCATCCATCTTATCCCATACCCAAGCTCCTTGATTCTTTCGGTACTGTTAATAAACAAATCTTAATCTTTTTCTTCTCTGAGCCTAGACTATGAAAGCTCATGTGTGGGTCACTTTTGTGAGTTACACCTGAAAATATTTGCCCAGTTATGTCCCATGGCTGCTTGAAAGGTCAATGGGAAACAGTAGACAGTCTAGACTCTAGTCCATAGCACACTGCACATTTATGGGTGCCAAATCCCACATTACTTCCCCTCTCACATAATAGAGAGCATCATTCCATGTTAAGGGAAACAGTATGAAGTCTATTGCTTATAATCTTCAGGTAATGCTCATTCCTCTTCATTGAGTCTGGATGTTGTTTTTTAATTAACTCTCAGAATTTGAGACTTAAAAATATGTAAAGACCTTTCTTATGTCCACACAACAAATAATATGGGAAAGCAGAAGAAATAACTTTAATTAAAACTTTCATTTAAACAAAGAAAATGGTGGAATACTACTTCAGTTGTTGCTCACAATGTTGATAAAAATCTTGCCGTTCAAGATCTGTCAAGTCACAGCGTTATCTAGAATGATTCACATGCCTGTAATCCCCGTGATTGGGAGGATGAAGCAGATGTTCAAGGTCAGTCCCTGCTATGTGATTAAGGTTAAGGCTACACGTGTTACAAGGGTTAAAGTATCTTTAAAAAAAATCAAATGGGTGTAGAGGGATGGATGGTTCGGTGATTAAGAGCACTTCATGTTCTTGCAAACATACCTAACACCCACATAATGGCTCACAACTATCGGTAACTCCCAGTTGATACTGGAAAATGCATACTTCATCTATCTAACTATCAAGTTATTAACTCCTAATTATAGAATTAACCATGAAAATACCTAAAGTAGACCTGCAAAAGAAAGAAAGAGAAATCAAATTAAGTCAATGAAGCCATCAGGTCAAAACTGACATGAAGGGAAGAAAAGAACAAACGAATTACAAAAATAAAACATAAAAGTCAATGAATAGTATGGCATCAGTAAATCCTTACCTATTAATAATTACTTGAAATGTAAGTGAACCAAACTCACCAATTTCAATTACTAGAGTGATGGAATGGATAGAGTAAGATAGAACTATAAGCTTAATATAAGAGAGTTGTTTTAGGTTTGAAATGCACATAGGTTGACAAAGACATAAAAGTATGTATTCTATGTTAATATAACCAAAAGAGAGTAGAGTGGTTACACATTAGTCAGAGAAAGTAAGCATGTAGTAAAATAGAGTCATAAGACAAAGGAAGTCAGAATACACTGGAATATTCATCAGGAAGACACAGTAACTATAGAAACATATGCACCCAACATCAGATCACATAAATATATATAGCAAACAATACCAGATCAAAAAGAAGAAGTAATATTAATTTTCAATATTCCAGTTTCAAAAATGGAAATGGCATCCAGAATAAAAATTATATATAAAAAACACAAGCTTGATCACTTGATCACATGTTCTTGACAAACACTAACAGTATGCTTTATCAGACAGCAGAGTATGCATACTTCTAAGTGAAATCCGTAATAGTCTTCAGAATTTACAGACATCACTTTGAAACCTGATTTATTTTTGCTTTTGCTTTATTTTCAGCACATCTGTGACATTTAGCGTTAAAAGATGGGTTCCTGGAACCATTGAGAACAATGTGTAGAAATTTATTCACTTATGATTATCTAAATCTTTATGAAATCATTTTTTTGAGTTCCACAATCAGTCATCTTTTCCATTCCTTTGGGTCCACAAATTCTGAAATCTCTCCTCTTACCTATGATTCTATTCTGTGGGTGCTGGAGAGATTACTCAACAGTTAAGAGCCCTGGTCCACCTTCCAGAGGATCTGGGTTCAATTCTCAGAAACCACATGGTGGCTCACAACTGTTTGTAACTCCAGTTCCAGGAGATCTAACACCTACGCACAGAATATATACAGAAAATACCAATGCACATTCAATAAATTTTAAAGAAGAAAACTATTTCCTGAGCTGAACTTTTCCTTGTAATAAACTATTAAACAAATTCTTACATTTTTTGCTACAAATTCATACATTATCTTTCTAATGACAGAAATACTAGTTTTATTATTTTTTATTCCAAAATATGAATCACTAACCTATTTCCTCTGTAACTAAAGGAACTACAACTATGACAACTAAATGATGTTAAAAAATGTAGGATAACAGGTTAAGTATCATTCTACTTCTGGAATTAGTATTTAGCGGTGTTGCTAATCCAGGAATATATTAAGTAAGAAACAATTAGAAGTTCTATTGGTTTTGGTAGAAAACCTAATTAAGAAGTACATGGTGACACACAACTTTAATCCCAGCACTTAAGAGGCAGAATCAGGTCGATCCCTGAACTTGAGGCTAGCCTAATACACAGAGCAAGTTCCAAGACAGCCAGGACTATACAGAAAAACCCTGTCTCAAACAACAACAACAATATTTTTTTGCATGGAACCAAAGATAAATTGTATAAAATACATTTAGATAACTAATGTCTTCAAACAAATACAAGCATATATATTAACATACATACATGTCTATAGAGGTAACAGAATTTTAGAAAAGAATCTACCTCATATCCTTTTGGTCAACACTGTTAAATGATTTCTATTAATTATGGAGTAAAACTCAGCTCCTTCTAGGCTACTCCCACTGACCAAAATGACTGATAAGTTGAGATAAGACTTGATTAAAAGAATACTCATCAGATAGGACTCTCTGAGTTCTCTTTCCCATGAGCCATAATACTACTGGAATACTTTTGTGTGAAAGCATGAAGAAGCATGCCTTTTCAGGACTTCCTTTTTTTTAGTAGTTAGTAGAAACAGGAAAATAACTCCATACACTTTCATAGGACTTCCTTCAGGTCATTGTCACACAATTGATGGTGATTGGGGCAGTTCTTGCATCTTCTGTCTGACTCACCCACAGCTTGATTGGACTGCTTCTCCATTCATTCTCCATAATTACATAAAACACCCTTGTTTGCAGGTTTTTTTTACTAAGATTCAAGATCATTGATAAATTCACGCTCATCCCTCAGTGTCTTCAGCCAATAAATGAAGAATTTTCCTATAAATAATTCGCCCATTTTTTGTCGCATTTGTTTCTTATGCTCATTAGAGAGAGTCAGAGACAGAGAGAAGAAAATACAGCTCTGAGTGTTTGTGAACCACAGGGCCATTGTTCTACAGATGTTACTGTGTTTTTTTCTGGTGTTCATGCTGAAGTAGGAAACTACTGTAGCCTGTAATTTTCACGTGCTTCTACAACAGAAAACTTTCATATGCCATGATAATCTTCACAGGCAAAATTTTAAACTATGTAATTCATTCTATAACTCTATAAATAATATTGATGTATATTCAATGAGCCATGATCATAGATAGCACTGTTTAAGGTTCTGGACTTATAGGTAAGAAGGAAAGTTAGTGGGAGAACTTAAAAGATATGTAAGTATTAGACATAGAAGATGCCAAGCAAGTGTTTAACTGTTACAGAGAAGGTGTCACAGAATAAAGTAGTGTTAGAAATATAAAATAGTGGTTTTCCTACCATTTATTGTCTCTGTGTGTGTGTGTGTGCGCGCGCGTGCGCGTATGTTCAGCAGAGGAGACTATCTAGTGTTCTACTCTATCACTCTCTTCCTATTCCTTTGAAAGAGGGTTTTATTACTGAACCTGGAGCCAGATGGACATTTGTTTGTCTCCATCCTTGACAGTGTAGGAGCTATAGGTGTAGGTCGCCAAGCCTGACTGTTAATGTATGTGTTCTGAGGATTCAAGTTTAGGCCCTCTTACTTACGTAGCAAGCATTCTTATGAATTCAGCCATTACTCTAGCTCCAATAGTGATGCTTTAATCTAAGTCAGTAACGCTCTGCAATGCTTTAAACAGCCCAGCAGGTTATTGCTGTTTATAAGAATCCCAAAAGGTGTTTTTATTGACAGGTGGCTCTTCATCTGACTTGAATTCCAGCTACTATCTTCTACCTTTGGTTTCTAAGATTGTGATGCATTGGCTTGGAGAAGAATGTATCTTGGTTCTCTAATGCCCTGAGCCTGGAAGGAGCCAAAACTTTGACTTAACCTCTGGTCAGAACTCAGTCATATGGCTAAATTTGATTATAAAGAAAGTTAAGAAATTTATACCTTCAAGAAAAACCAACAACTAAACCAGTTCTCTATACTATACAGAAGCCAACATGGAAAATAACTGGGCACACTAAATTACTGGGTCAAGTTGTATCATATCCCTAAATTCAATATTAGTTTTTGTTAAATCAATTAAAATTGTTTCCTATCTACTATATCAAATATTGTAGTTAACACAGTTGACAGATAAGTTTTCCATTTATATCAACAAACAATCAAAGAATGCCCTGCTGGAGTTCATAGGAAAGAGCAAAAACAAAATAAAGAAAAGTAAATCATGAAAACAGGAAGCGAGTTTGTCGTAAAAGGAGGTTCAGCCTGAGCAAAATAGGAGTAGGAAAGACCAAAGGAACATAAGGACGATCACAAAGTAATGTATGCATGTGATATAATAATATAGGAAATAAATGGACAAAACAAATGCAAACTTGAGGTCAGACGTTGTTTAGTTTACACTCCAGCCCTGCTAATACAAGTTATTATTAAATTAAATTATCCTTCTCTCGGCTTCAATTTAATTGGTAAACTGAAGCCAACATCTAGATTTCAGGCCTAGGCTAAGAAGTAAACAACACAATGCTAATAAAAACACACAGCAAAAACTACTACAGTAAATATACTCCTTTTCCTTTTGGGTTAGGGTTAAAGTTAGGGTTGGGAGGAAGCCTTCCTCCATCCAACCTCTTCCCTTCTCTTCCCTTCTCAGTTTCTTCCTGATTTTCTATCTCCGCAATGAACTGATTCCCCTTTCCAGGTAAATATGTTACTGAATAAATTCCTCTCCTACAAGATTACAACTGAAGTCCCCACAAATGTTATTCTCACAAGTACTTCAGAATCTCTGCCCTTTAAATAATTAATTAGAATATGATTAAAATATTCTTTATCAAGTCCAAATATTCTACCCTACGGAGACTTCTTGAGTGACTTCTTTGGATCACACATCACAGACACTTCCCACTCTTGCTTTATTGGTACAAATGTTAATGAGCTTTTAAGCATCTGAAAGGATGCTCAGAAGCTGGAAAATGGCAGGGAGGAAGATTTTAAATGGACGGTAGCACAGTATGAGGATTTAATAAAATCCTTAAAACCATTTACTTCACTCATCATTGATTGTTTTTGACTCAAAGTATCACTATTTGGATTTGTTTCATCTTAGCAAATAATCATAATAAGTTTTTAAAGGGGGAAGAACGAGTTTTGGAATTCCACATGCTGTGCATTTATCTTGAATAGAGAACATTTGTCTTAGAGTTTTACGAGGTCTGTAACCATATGTTTTTGCAGATAGTCTCTTATGTAAGGGGTTTCAGTGAAATTTTCTTTGTTAATATCACTTCAAGTTAGATCTTTAATTAAAAGCTTTGAGTCTTTATTTAGCAGCGTGAACTGCTTTGATGCAGTCCTGATAAGAAGTGCTGAGCATAATTAGGTGTAGATAATTTGCATATGTTGAAAATCATGTTCATAGACCACAAAGACTTTTGTAAAATTTGCCTTTCAGGGGAGCTCCTGAAATACATAAAAGATAGCTTATGTAGCTCAAGAATACTATTTTTATAACTGTATTTTATTTTGGAAAAAAAGCAGATGTTTTATTATCTTTGAGGAAGGAAATGATCTTGCTTAAAATGTTATTTCCTATGATATATCACTTCATATATAATGTGTTTAAACTAAGAAAATACCTTATTAAGACTAGAGATGTTATATTTGGAAATGTCACACTGGATTAAAAAGTTATAACTTGCTAAGTTTTCTGAGAACATTTTTAAGAGAATAGACAGACTATGATGAAAAATTAATGTCTAGTATTTGAAAACAAGGAAATAATAATTATGTAAACAAGTATAATAAGATTTCTATGTACCTATTATTCTTCTAAGCATATTTACATGTCTACATATGCACACATGTATTAACAGACAGAAATAAGTAAATAGAATGCAATAAATTTTGAAAGTGATTGTGATAGTTGATGATGTTTTGATGGGTTTATTTTCTCTACCTTCCAAGTTTTCCAACTTCTTGAAGATGCTTAAGCAAGAATTTATAACAAAATTAAAAGAAAGATTGCCTGCTAATTTGGCTCAATAATGAATATAATTAATCACTTAATGATACTTATCTGCAGAAGCATTTATGACTCATTAGTGACTCTCCAAAAATGTTTTCAGTGATGGTTCCTTGTTTCTTCATGAAGTAAATTGCATGTAGTATATTTACATTACAGATTGGTGGTCATAAAATTCATTGTTATTAAACCATAGTAGGTTATTTTTTAATTGAATACTGATTTTCTTTCTCATAACATAGGGTTGCCCCAGGATGACCTTGAACACAAAATCCTTCTGCCACGGCTGCCTAGACATTGAGATTTTAGGCAGGTACTATTCCATGACTTACTTTAAGTACTCAGCGTGCACTAACTCAATACTCCAAACAATCCAAGAAGGTAATAGAACTTTTAAAACTATTTCTCAGAGAATTTCAAGTCATATGTTTTGATCATATTCTAACTCTCATAAGACTCATCTGCCCTTCACTTCCCACCCAATTTGATGTCCTCCCTGCCCCCGTTTTTTCCATGGTGGCCAATTTGTGCTGTTCACACATTCTTGGATGTGTGCTTTCCATTGGAGTATGCTCAAGTTATCATGGGCTATAATTTTAGAGAAAGCCTACCCTCTCCCAGCAGCTAAGGATTGCTAATAGCTCCATAAGTAAGGTTGAAACTTCATGCCCCCATCCCCACTCCAAGCTTTGATTTGGGTTGTTATAGACATGCATAGGTCTTTTTCTCAATGTTACAACCCCTGTGAGTTCATGTGTACAACTTCCCTCTGTGTTTTGAAGATACAGTTTTCTTGTAGTCATCCACTGTCTTTGGCTCTTACACTCTTTTGTCCCCTCTTCCATAATGACGCTTGAGCATTTACAAGGATGTGATGTGATGTGTGTGTACATATGTGTATATGTATATATGCATTTATATGTAATATGCATATTCAATATATATTCCTTTAGGGCTGGCTATTTTGAAATCTCTAGGTTTCTACACATTTTGGGTCTTTGTGTTGAGCCTCATCTACTGAAAACAGAAGCTTCTATGATGAGCTTTGATAAATACCTTAATATATGGGTATATTGATAGGTCATTAGGGATCGGTTTGACATGTTAATTTAGCAGAATAGTAATGGTGTGTTCTCTCATAGGGTCCATGATATGTCTAGCTATTGATTCTTGACCTAATAATTGTGCCAGGAATGGGCTTCATCTTGTGGAAGGGGCCCTAAATCCAACTAGAAAGTGATTGGTTACTCCCATGACATCATGCCACTTTTGCATCAGAGGCCATGTCTTGTAAGGCCAGTTGTTGCTGTAGCTCACAGAGTTCATGCATGGGTAAATTAATTATTTTTCTTTTCTAGTAGCCTGTTTACTTTAAGTACTATAGTGCATTAACTCAATTCTCAGAATAATTTGAGGAGATATATGACATTTAAAAAAGTGTAGGTGTGTTTGTGTGTGTGTGTGTGTGTGTGTGTTTTCCATGTGCCCAAGGAGGTAAAGTGGACACTAGACCTCCTGGAGCTGGAGTTATAATCAGTTGTACACTGTTCAATGTGGGCACTGAGAACCAAGCTCAGATCTTCTGCAAGAGCAGGAAGTGCTCTTAACCACTGAATTATCTCTTCAACATGACTTCATTTTAGGGGAAAAAACAAAAACAGAAGCTGAAGCATCCTTTCAGTGTTTCTTCTTGGCTATATTAATTATGCATAAGGTAGATTTCATTCTGATATTTTATACATGTACATAATGTATTTAGCTTATTTTCATCCTATTACCCTCTCTTATTCTATTCCCACTCTAGCTGATCCCTTTCCTCTTCCCACCTAGGCCCTTATACGGGGTGTGTGTGTGTGTGTGTGTGTG